>JANAVB010033217.1:11454828-11597796 GCA_029216955.1 Iris pallida
TGTTGGGTCTACTTGAGTCGGGTCGGGTCACAATTGGATCTAATTGGGTCCCGATAATTAAATGACTTAAATTAGTCGATGATAATCATTGATAAATAAATAGTACAAAGGGACTCAATTGGATGGGGCACAAGTGGCACGTGTGTAGTAGGCTCAAAATGGTCTGTGTCCATATCTTGGGTCGACCAGTTTGGATCAAATTGGTGTCTCCAATACAAGTTGGAATTAAAGGTCACTCGGTGGGGTAACTCGGGATTGGGTCAATTGTCCGAAAAATTATGCGATAAAAATGAAGCACAAGAGAGTGTGTCTGAGTGGGACACGAAGGTCATGGGAGGAGAGTGTCTCGAGTAGATCATGCATGACAAGTTGGTTTGGAGAAAATAACCAGTCTTGTGCTCCTAAATTAAAAGTATGATAAGGTACACATGATGATCAAAAATAAAAGTGGGAATTTAATAATAATTCAAATGGCCTAATTTGATCCGAAAGTTCCACGATGCAAATAGAGCACAAGAAAACAAGTTTGGGTGGGACATGATATATCAACATGAAGATAAATTTGTCTAGATCAAGAATCATAAAGAGCGTTTCGAGGGGTTGACATCTCTAGCGCTCCAAAAATCAAAGTCACGAATAATATATTTAATTATCAAAACTAATTATAATAAAAATATTTATCGAAAATAATCATTTAAAAATTTAAAATAACCCTAAAAATCCAGAGGGCTTAAATTCTCCGTTTAAAACAAGGAGAATGACCATTCCCAGGGTAAAATTACACGGAGAATGCCATTCTTCCTGTAAATTAACACGGAGAATGTCATTCTCCGTGTGAATAAACACGTAGAATGTCATTTTTTGTGTAAATTAATACGCATAATCACATTCTCCGTTTGAATTAACACGAAGAATGTCATTCTCCGTGTAAATTAACACGAAAAATGACCATTCCCAGTGTAAATTAAAACGGAGAATGTCATTCTCCGTTTTAAATTACACGAAGGATGCCATTCTTCGTTTTAAATCGACACGGAAAATGTTATTCTCCCTGTAAATTTAACACAGAATGACATTCCCAGTGTAATTTAAAACGGAGAATGACATTCTCCGTGTAATTTAAAACACAGAGAATGTCATTCTCCGTGTAAATTAATACGGAGAATGGCATTCTCCGTTTGAATTAACACGAAGAATGTCATTTTCTCCGTGTAAATTAAACGGAGAATGACATTCTCCGTGTAATTTAAACGGAGAATGGCAATCTCCGTTTGAATTAATACGGAGAATATCATTCTCCGTTTTAAATTACACGGAGAATGACCATTCTTCGTTTTAAATTACACGAAGAATGGCCATTCTGTGTGTTAAATTTACAGGGAGTACATTCTCCGTGTCAATTTACACTGGTCATTCTCCGTGTTAAATTTTACATGATAAGGATATTCTCCGTGTTAAAACACAAAGAATGGTCTTTTCCAATGTTAAATAACACGAAAAATATCATTCTCTAGAGTTATACGCATGAGAATTGTCATTCTCCGTGTCAGTTAAAACGGAGAATGACCATTCCCAGTGTAAATCGACATGGAGAATGTCATTCTCCCTGTAAATTAACACGGAGAATGTCATTCTTCGTGTAATTTAGCACGAAGAATTATCTTTCCCAGTGTCAAAACAAGAAGAATGAACATTCTCCGTTTAATTTTAAACGGAGAATGCCATTCTCCGTTTAAAAGTAAACGGGGAATAACCATTTTTCTTCTTATATCAATGGATAACAGTTAATAGAAACCTAATTTATTGTTTATGTTTTGTTTTTATTTTATTTTTGTTTTATAGCAAAAAGCACTATCAGGAATAAGGAATCACTACTAAAATACAGCAAATTGGCGACGGATCGTATCCGTCGGCCATAGCGACGGACTCGCGACTGGCTACCGTCAGAAAGCAATGGAATTTTTTTTAGTTTTTTTGCGTCAAAATCAGTCGCGCAGCCGTCGCTAATTTGACGAAACTTTAGCGACGGATTCCTGTCTGTCGCTAATATGTCGCACATTGTGGCGGCAAAATCTGAAATAAATGGCGCGCTAAATTAGCGTCTATGTGGTGACGGACGTTCCGTCGGTAATCTAGTTGGTATTTAGCGGCTACCTTTCGACGGATATATCCGTCGGTAATCCGTCGCTAAATACTGTAACCTAACTTAGATTGAACCGACGGAGGGGGGGAAATTTTCATTCCCCCCAAAAAACTCTCTATTTTTTCTCTCTCTCCCTCTCCGGCGAGCTAGCGGGTACCCCATTTTTCGGCGAAGCTCTCTCCGACGGGATATCGCTCTCTCAGGTATGCTCTCTCTCTCTCTCCCCCCCTCTCTCTCTCTTTTTAGGGTTTCGGGTTGGTGGGGGGGTGGGTCGGCTGTCGCTCAGGCCGGCGGGGTGGGGGGAGGGAGTGGGGGCGGGGGGGGGGGGGGGGGGGGGAGAGGGGAGGTTGTTGAGGACGGGGGGCAGGATAGGGTTTAGGGTTTCGGGGCAGGGGTAGGATTTCGACTTAGTTAAAGGACTAATACACATGCCTCTCCTACAGACTGATGCAATGGCCCTCTCCTAAAGTCCCATTAGAGGAAACTGCTATATGCTAAATAGCCCACTCCCTATACACACATAGTTATCTAATAAACACACACACTCAACAATAATAGTTAGCTACACACTTGACATAGAGGCACACTCACATGAACAAGTATAACCCAAAAGAACAGTCCACATATGCAATATCAGTCCTCTATACATATATATCCAATAACAGTCCACTTATCTCTATGCTATAGAAAACCACAATAATAGTTAGCTACACACTCACATAGAGGCACACTCACATGAACAAGAATCCTTTGACAAAGGAGACCACCATGCTGTCAGGAACCTCTCGCTCGAGCTCTACACGAAGGATGTCCACTTGAGCTCCGGGACAAAGTTTTGGCTCAGAGTAAGAATCTGTTGACGGAGCACATCCACCATGCTGTCAGAAAAAGATAGTAACGGTGAGAGACCCTTCTGAGTAGGACGTATACTCTGATAGTATCTCCTCCAACACTCAATCCCACTACTGATATCATTCTTGTAAAGGTGATCTCTCAGTGTATACGTCCTACTCAGATGGATCTCTCAGAGTATCCTCTCCGGTTGGGTTGTGTTTTGAGCCATCCGTTCTCACACTTAAAACATATATGAATTAGAACTGTGTGTCAATCTTTGTTTTTGTATTTTCGGCGAACCCAGGGATTGGATTCTGTATTTTGTATTTTGAATTCTGTATTTTGGCTCCAGCTCCATTTGCATTAATCTACGGTACGATATGGTGATCAGGACATAGTCCCTGCAGCCATTCGACTGGCGAGGCAGAAACTATGTAGCCGTAGATAAAGTTGACTGTCCTCCGACCCTCATCCCTCGGCAATAATGATACGAAAACCTATCACTATATCTTATATAGTAGTAGATGATATTTTAGTATTACATTATGTGAGTTCATCTTGATTCTGTTACATTCTTCAGATACTAGATACTAGATTCGATAAGAACGTATACTACACCATATGTACAGAACATAGATGATTCACACTAATGTATGCTAGAATGAATTTTGGGTTGTGTTCTGAGCCATCCGTTCTCACACTTAAAACACATATGATTTAGAACTGTGCGTCAATCTTTGTTTTTGTATTTTCGACGAACCCAGGGATTGGATTCTGTATTTTGTATTTTGGATTCTGTATTTTGGCTCCAGCTCCATTTGTATTAATCTACGGTACGACATGGTGATCAGGATATAGTCCCTGCAGCCATTCGACTGGCGAGGCAGAAACTATGTAGCCGTAGATAAAGTTGACTATCCTCCGACCCTCATCCCTCGGCAATGATGATACGACAATCTATCACTATATCTTATATAGTAGTAGATGATGTTTTAGTATTACATTATGTTAGTTCATCTTGATTCTGTTACCTTCTTCAGATACTAGATACTAGATTCGATAAGAACGTATACTACACCATATGTACAGAACATAGATGATTCACACTAATGTATGCTAGAATAAATTTTGGGTTGTGTTCTGAGCCATCCGTTCTTATACTTAAAACACATATGAATTAGAACTGTGTGTCAATCTTTGTTTTTGTATTTTCGGCGAACCCAGGGATTGGATTCTGTATTTTGTATTTTGGATTCTGTATTTTGGCTCCAGCTCCAGCTCCATTTGCATTAATCTACGGTACAACATGGTGATCAGGACATAGTCCCTGCAGCCATTCGACTGGCGAGGCAGAAACTATGTAGCCGTAGATAAAGTTGACTGTCCTTCAACCCTCATTCCTCGGCAATGATGATACGACAACCTATCACAATATCTTATATATTAGTAGATGATGATTTAGTATTACATTATGTGAGTTCATCTTGATTGTGTTATATCCTTCTGATACTAGATTCGATAAAAACATATACTACACTATATGTACATAACATAGATAATTCACACTAATGTATGCTAGAATGAATTATGAAAGATTTCCAGTTACATCCAGTTATTGGTGAGTACATGATTACATAGTAATTCTGTTAGTCTTGTGATACAAATTTTTACTCTCTCATGCTACCAACGTCACAACTTTTCCAGTGCTGCTCCCTCTAATGATGATGAATGCAAAAATCAAAGACCCCCCTCTCCTTTCTCACTCTTCACAGTTCTCACAACAGGAAGGTTCAGTGCTTTCCAGTTCTCTTCCATCCATGCTCTGGACCCATCTGCTCCTTCCTACTTCCCTTCTTCTTATTTGACTCTCTCAGCCACATATGATATCCAGCTCAAGTGTAGAGTTGGGAGAGAAGAAGTGGACAGGAAGAGGAGGGGGAACCAGCACAGCCGGCGGCATGACCTGGAGGAAGTACAGAGGTTTTGCTGGAGGTGTTGGCGATTTTTCCAGGATGGTGTTGAGGAGCAAGTGTAGAGTCGACCGAAGGAGCCACAGCTTCCTTCGGCCGACTCTACACTTGCTCCTCAACACCATCCTGGGAAAATTGCCAGCACCTCTAGCAAAACCTCTGTACTTCTTCCAGATCATGTCGCCGGCTGTGCTGGTTCCCCCTCCTCTTTCTGCCCACTCATTCTCCCCCGACTCTACACTTGAGCTGGATATCATACACTTGCTCCTCAATACCATCCTGGAAAAATCGCCAGCACCTCCAGCAAAACCTCTGTACTTCTTCCAGGTCATGTCACCGGCTGTGCTGGTTCCCCCTCCTCTTTCTGCCCTCTTATTCTCCCCCGACTCTACATAGCTTCCTTCGGCCGACTCTACACTTGCTCCTCAACACCATCCTGGGAAAATTGCCAGCACCTCCAGCAAAACCTCTGTACTTCTTCCAGGTCATATCGCCGGCTGTGCTGGTTCCTGTAGAAGCATGGAATTTCACAACCAGAAAGCCCATGCGCCAGACACTACATGCGACAGAGACTCAGAACAGAAGACTCACAAAAAGAATCCACAACAGAGAATCACCAGAGAGGCAGTTCTAGACACTCAACGTCTTACTCCTCTCAGCAAGCTCCAGCACCCAGAGCAATCAACACCTTCAGAGAACCGATAACCGCCGTCAGCCGGTCAACGGAGTCAACGCATTACCACTCGCTCCATTGGCACTAAGGACCCAGCTTAAACAAAAGTGTACTCCTAGGACTACATCTAAGTCCTATATTGTATCACTGTTCTGTTTGTATTAAGATTTCAATCAAAACAATTTTAATGGCAAACAAGCTGGCGACTCTGCTGGGGACCTCTTTCTCCTCTACCGAGAAAGTCGTGTCACAGGCCGACGACATGAAGGTGGGCTCCTCCCACAAGACGCTGGTAGTGCGCCTCAATCAACAGGCGTACGAGGAGTTTATTTCTGAAGGAAGTGCGAGTCCTTCGAAGCGGCTGTCGAAGCCGAAGAAGACCCGCGCAGTCTGGGTGCGCAAAGTCGACGCCTCGGGCACCACCGTTGAAGGGGATGCGCCCATCCAGCCTTCCCATCCTGCTGACGTCCTCAGCAGTCAAGGTGCGCCCGCTGATACAGCGCATCTCTCGGGGAAGCGTGCGGCTGACCACGTTCCCCAGCCATCTTCCTCTCAGGCGAGGAAGATACGTCGACGGAGCAGGGGCGCAGCCAATGCCCCGCGTATTACTTCTGATGCGCCACAACGAGCCTATGTCTTCGACAGACTCACTCGCTGTAATGGCGAGGAGAATTTGGATGCTGAGTACTATGCTCCCCAGTGGGCAGGTACGAAGAAATCCAAGGCGGCACGGGCCACGCGCCACAAACGTGCTATGCCAGCAGCCGGCCAGAGACACGCGCTTACAATCACGCGCGCTGCCGATGGCAAGCTGTACAAGATTGACTCAAGTGCTCCCGCACTGACAACGAGTCGACCTTCAAAGTCCTCATCTCACTTGGGCGCATTCACTGCGTGCACAACCAAGCCGAGAGAGGCAAACTCAGTGGTCTTGAACTCCCGCGCCTCCTCTGGTTGTGCGTTTGAGGTCCGTTCAAGTCACTTCAAATGCTGTGGTTCCCCCACTACTGATCGTGATGCCTGCTTGGTATTAGATCAGGGGGCGCAGCACTCACCCGACCACCCAGGCGCTTGGCCCTGCCATGCGCCTGAGAGGGGTGTGAGGGTAGCACTCTCCTCCAACGACTTGCGCAACGTGATCACTCACAAGCGCCGGTCAGGAGAGTTGACCAACAAGCACGATACGCCTCTCACGGGGCACACTTGTGCAGTGGTCACCATCAACTGCTGTTGCAAGACGGCAGTACCGCCAAAGCAGTCGGTCTTCCAACGGCTACAATCATCGACACCCCTCCGACATCGCCTTGGGACGAAGGTGTCAGCAGAAGAGGAACTAAAGGTTGCTTCATGCAACGTGATCTCCAACTCCTCATCTGTCCGGAAGACGACTGTCAATTCCTCGTCTTCATCCAAAAGCCAGTCGAGGAAAACCAAGGCAGCTGTCACGACCTCTGGAGTGTTCGAAGGCACTCGGTCGAGGAAGAAGTCCTTGGAGGAAGCTGGAGGTAGCCAGACCCTTGTTGAGCCTCCTTCCGAAGACGAAGATGTCCAAAGCACAGCTGCGGCGGATCTTCATCAAAGCGAAGATGGCCTCCCTGAAGCCCCTCAAAATGGTGATGTCCTCCAAGACACCGCCGGGGGTAGTACTAAAAATGAAGAGGCCCTTCAAGACAGAGCTGAGGGCAGTCAGGCCCTTGCAGATGCGCCTGTCGAAGACGAACTCCAAAATGTGGCTGGGGGTGGCCAAACACCAGGAGAAGTAACTCCCCCACATGAGAGTGAGGCTGAGAGCGAAGCCTCAACTAATCCATCCACTTCCGGCCGTGTCATGACAGTATACATGACCGGGGGTGATCTTGAGGCTGATGCGTCGCCACAGGACATTTTCCAGCGCATAGACTCGTTAGAGGGAGGACTCAAAACCCTCTCTGCCTCAATGCAAGCACTGACTCAAGCAGTGTTTGAGATGCGGTCGGCCTTGATCAGGACACCTTCAAATGGTCCCGACCCAGGAGCTAATGGAGAGTCGAGTGTGTCCCTCCAGCGGACACCCTCAGACACAGAAGCACCCCGGACATCGGAGCCCTCAAACGCTCCACTCCAGGTGGTACCTCCTTCCCCGGCTCCTAGCTCCACGAAGGACGTGGTCGAAATGATCAAAGATCTGCGGGAGCGCTTCGAGTCCAAGAACAGGCAGGAGGAACGCCAGAAGATGGGCATTCCCCAGCCTTATCCCCTTGAGTGGAACAAGGTGGTTTATCCCCCAAAGTATAAACCACAAATACTCACGCCATATGACGGGAAGGACTCTCCACGACGGTACCTGACGTACTTCCAGTCGCAGACAGGGCATCTTCCGAAGGAGGACGCACTCCTCACCAGCATCTTTGTTGGGGCCCTGAAAGGGGTGGCGTATGACTGGTACTGCAGCCTCCCCGATAATTCCATATCGTCCTTCGACGACCTGACACGCCTCTTCCTCGACCGCTTCTACGACGGTGGGAAGGACATGACGATGGCGTCTCTTATTGAGATACGCCAGAAGGACAAGGAAACGGTTCGGGCATTCATCGAACGCTTCCGTCAGGCCTGCTTCAGGTTACCTCCAGGCATGCCAGAACATGCGCTTCTCTCCGCTTGCAGTATGAACATGCTGCCTGCAGTAAAGCTCTGGCTTAACTCTATTCCCCCTCCCGATTGGAGCTCCCTAATCATTGAAGCTGAAGCTGCAGAGAAGAAGGCGGCCAATGCACGTCTTCTGGGTGTTAGCTTCCCCGCCTTTGACGATAAGGGGAAAAAGTCCGCAACCAACAATTCCGGACGAAAAACAAAGGGGAAACAGGCATTGACAGTTAATGCCTCGAAGGGCGCATCTGTGCCTACTCAAAAGCCTCCATTGGCACCAAGACCCAAGGAGGTTTATTCATTCAATGATGACGACACCCTGCAACTCTTTGAGATACTGAAGCAGGGTGACAAGATCAAGCTTCCGGACCCGAAGCGGCCCGATGAAGTCGAGAAGGTGGACAACCCAAGGTACTGTCACTACCATCGGTTTGTCGGACACCCGACTAAGGACTGCTACGTCCTCAAAAATTACATCCAGCGCATGATCAATGCGGATGTAATTTCCGTCGATTACGAAGAGAAGACGGTGTCAGCTAATGTGGTGTCACTTCAGTTCGGCACCTTGCCGCCGACTACCATACAAGATGGCGTCGTCCCCATCCCTAAGGCGACAATGGAGGTGGTGAATTTGCCACCCACCCGTGACAATGTGAGTGGACTTGTCCCACTCACCACATCTCGAGGAGAGGTCCTCTGGGTTCACCCCGACCTCGTCTCCGAGGTAACTCAACCGGAGGTACGCCCTACCTCCAAAGCAAAAGGCAGGAAGATCAAGTCTTGCCGCACGGTCTCTTCTTCAACGGAAGAGGCGCTTCCTGTGCAGACGCGGGCACAACAGAACTCCCAGCCCGGTGAAGCTGCCGCCGAAGTGGTGCCTCCTGGCACCATCCCTGAGGAGGGTCCATCCAAGCCCTCAGCAGCCAATAAACAAAAGCAAGTGGAGGCCCGCTTCGACAGACCTCTGCGGAAAGAAAATGCTTCGGGGCTAGCCAAGCCCCACAATTTTGACATCCTGGCACAACTGGCCAGTACTCCTGCACGCTTGTCTCTGTTCGAGCTCCTGCGTCTCTCTAAAGACTCCCGAGAAGCTCTTTGCGAAGCTCTGAAGGATGCCGAATCCTTTCTCAGTCAGGTCAAGCAGCCTGAAGACCTTCCAACTACTTGTGCACACTGTCATTGTGCGGATGAAGTTATCCCAAACATAACCTTCACCCAGCAAGACATGCTGCTCAAGCATCACCGACATAACCGACCGTTGTATTACACAGGATACATCGGTTCGGTAAAGGTGAGCAGGATTCAGATCGATCCAGGGTCTTCCCTAAGCATCATTCCAAAGGCGCTGCTATCAAAGTTGGGGATCCCAATGTACCGGCTAGCGCCCTCCAATACGACCATCAGCGGCTTCAACGCCAGCAAGAGCGAGCCACTGGGCAAGATCCGGCTGAAGTGTCACATCGGCAGCCTCAAAACTGAGATGACTTGTTATGTGGTGGATGCCGAGGTCAACTACAACATCTTACTCGGACGACCATGGTTACATGAGTACATGGTGGTGCCCTCCACGCTCCACCAATGCATGAAATATGTATCCACCAACGGCGTCATCCGGACGGAGTTTGCGGATATCGATCCCTTCAAAGGGATTGAGGCCTACTTCACCGATTCCGACTTGTACAAGCCACTTGACGAAGAGGAAGCCAACGACGCCGATGATGAAGCAGAGACGGCAACAGAGCCGGACTTGGAACCCGAAGCAACTCCTGACGCCCCCTTGAAAATCCGTCTGAAAGGGAGACCACCCCAGAAGGCGCCTCCAATGAGCATCAAGCTATCAGGAAAAGCGCCAGCTCGCGAAGCCCCCCTGAAGATACGCCTCAAGGGGAAGCCACCACAAACAGCGGCTCCCCTAGTGGTAAAATTACAAGTGAAGGCGCCACTCATCGAAGGCGCAACCGAGGCACCCCTCAAGGTGCGTCTTAAAGGCAAGCCGCCGCAGTCATCCAAGATGCCGGAGAGGGCTCACATAACCCTCTCAGACCCCAAAATCGGAGCGGTGGAGGACTCTCCTGATCCGGCCCCAGTGCTTACAGACGAGGAGCTTGGCGAATATATCTCTGCCGATGTAGACGCACCCTCCTTCGACAATGTAATCCCACGGGATAAAATCTCGTACTTTATCAATAATAGAGTGTCTTTCAATTATTCTTGTCTTCCACACTGGAATGCCATGTATACATTAGACAACGCTCTACGGTCGTTGCAAACACAAGTAACGACCGTCTACCATAATCAAATAGTCCCGTCTCAAGGAGTCTTCATAGTCCCTCCACGAAGCCGAGACGAAGGCACCATCATCTCGGGCAAAATCGAGCGTCGTCGGAACCTCCCATCGATCGAGCCCGAACCTGATACAGGCAGAGTACAAGTATATCGATACACGGATGCGGCTAAGCACATCATCCAAAAGATGGGCTACGACCTGAAAAGCAACAAAGGCCTAAACTACGGCAAGGGTCGGCATATCCCTGTCCGGCTTTCGATGCCCAATGGAAAGCCACAGGATTACTATAATCGGACTCGACGGGGGTTAGGCTATGTCACGCCGCCATCAACTCCAGAGAGTTCAGACGCAGAAGACATAGAACATTCCCACTCATCAGAAGCATCGACGTGGGATTCCGATACCAGTATCGGATCAGTCTTCAGGAAAGTGCTGTCAGCTAACATGACATCGGCGCAACCTCAGAAAGATGAAGGCGAAGGCCAACCGCCGGAACCCTTCGAAGAGGAACCCTGGGCTCAACGCCTAGGAGAACAATGGGAGTCTCGTTTTGAGTTACGAGAACCTTCCACCGAAGACGAAGTCGAGCAAATCGACCTCGGGGATGGGTCTTCTTCTAAACCCATCTTTATCAGCAAAAGCTTGGAAGGAGAAGACCGAGAATCTTTAGTCCAACTCGCTAAGGAGTATATCGACGTCTTCGCCTGGAGCTACGAAGACATGCCGGGTCTCGATCCACAGATCGCGATGCATAGGTTGAACATCTTACCAGATGCCAAACCTATCAAACAACAACAGCGACGCTTCCGCCCGGACATCATGAACGCCATCGATCAGGAGGTGGACAAACTCTTGACCAGTAGCTTCATCCGGGAGGAATAACACCCGGACTGGGTAGCCAACGTCGTCCCTGTCACCAAGAAGAACGGGAAGATACGAGTCTGTATCGACTTCAGGGATCTCAACTCTGCTTGCCCGAAGGATGAATTCCTGCTCCCAATCACCGATGTAATGATCGACAACACATGTGGCTTTGAACGCATGTCCTTCATGGACGGGTATTCAGGCTACAATCAAATCAAGATGTTCCCCGATGACGCAAAACACACGTCATTCAGGACTCCAAAGGGTGTTTTCTGCTATACCGTAATGCCCTTCGGCTTGAAGAACGCCGGTGCAATGTATCAGCGAGCTATGAGCACCATCTTCCGTCAACATCTTCGCAAGACAGTTGAGTGCTATGTTGACGACATCGCAGTCAAGAGCCGCCTCAAAAGAGATCACCTACAGGACCTAAAGACGGTCTTCGATCTCATGCGGGCACATCAACTCAAAATGAACCCCGCTAAATCCTTCCTGGGGGTTTCTAGCGGCAAATTCTTGGGCTTTGTCATCACGGCAAAAGGCATTCATGTCGATCCCGAGAAGACTAAAGCCATCCTTAACATGGACCCTCCGAAGAACCTTCGAGAACTTCGGGGCTTACAGGGACGTTTGGCATACATCCGGAGGTTCATAGCAAACCTCTCCGGTAAATGTCAACCCTTTACTCAGCTCATGAAGAAGGGAGTCTCTTATGTCTGGTCAGAGGAGTGCCAAAAGGCTTTCGACGACATCCAGGCTTACTTAACAAGCCCACCAGTCCTAGTGGCACCTGTCGCCGGCAAACCATTCCTCCTCTACGTCCGTGCCATGGATCATTCTCTCGGCGCTTTGCTAGCTCAAAACAGCGATGCAGGCTACGAGCAAGCAATCTACTACCTCAGTCGAACACTCATCGGGGCCGAACACCGGTACAACCCCGTTGAAAAGGAGTGCTTGGCTTTGGTGTTTGCCATTCAGAAGACTCGTCATTACGTCTCGGGCCAGACAATTCACGTCATCTCCCGAGTCAATCCGCTCAGAGTTCTCATGACAAAGCCAGGGTCATTAAACTCCCGGCTGGCTACATGGGCGATCCTACTAACACCATACAACATGGTGTTTGTCCCGCAGAAGGCAGTCAAGGGTCAGGCTCTGGCTGACTTTTTAGCTGCACACCCCATCCCAGAATCTTCAAAACTCTATGAAGACATCCCGGATGAAGTTCAAGAATCAAACGTCACTGAAGGAAGCCCCGTTTGGCGGATGTTCTTCGATGGCGCTTCAAGAACGGGCCCCAATGGCCAAATCATCGCAGGAGTGGGGGTAGTCTTAGTCTCCCCCGATCAGCTGGTCATCCAGCGCGCATACTCCCTTTCGAAGTCGTGCTCCAACAATGTTGCTGAGTACAATGTACTCGTCATGGGACTCCAGCTAGCACAACAGCTGGGGGTGGATCATCTGGAAGCCTACGGCGACTCGAAACTCGTCGTAAACCAGATTCGGGGGCAATACGAGGTTCGCCATGAAGATTTGATCCCTTACCATGAAGTTGCATTGAACATCATTTCAACCTTCACTGGGTTCTTCATCGAACATGTACCCCGCCTACAAAACTTGGAGGCTGACGCTC
The DNA here is from genome assembly GCA_029216955.1 of Iris pallida. Lineage (NCBI taxonomy): Eukaryota > Viridiplantae > Streptophyta > Magnoliopsida > Asparagales > Iridaceae > Iris > Iris pallida. The sequence goes on from JANAVB010033217.1 coordinate 11,467,855, forward strand.
TAGCTGGCCTCGCAGCCTCATTGGCCGCGCCCCTTGGGACTCAACACTATGTCACGGTAACTGGCCGAGACTTGATTTGTCCCAGAAATAACCTATGTTTGCAAATGGCTCACGCCATGCCGACAAACACTGGGGTTAATGTCCGAGATTGGAGGTTCCCGTTCATCGACTTCGCTGTCTACGGAATCCTTCCAGAGGACCCGAAGGAAGCCGTCTCAGTCAGGAGACGCTCTCTTCGATTCTACTACGATACAGCCACTAAAACGCTGTACCGACGCTCCTTCGACGGGCTTCTCCTTCGATGCCTGTCTAACGAAGAAGCGGCCGAAGCTCTTCGAGAAGCTCATGACGGAACTTGCGGAGCTCACCAACCAGGGCCTAAGTTGCAAGATCGACTGCGACGTATGGGCTACTACTGGCCAACCATGGTTGCCGACGCAGTGGAATATGCTAAGAAGTGCCATGCATGCCAACTTCATGCAGACTTCATACATACACCATCTGAACCTCTACATCCTACAGTCGCCTCCTGGCCATTCGAAGCCTGGGGCATGGACATTGTAGGGCCAATCACCCCTCCTTCATCGAGAGGACACCGCTTCATCCTGGCCATCACCGATTACTTCTCCAAATGGGCGGAAGCAGTCCCACTAGCAGAAGTAAAAAGCTCCAGGATGGTCAGCTTTATCAAACACCATGTCATTTACCGTTTCGGGGTACCCCGGCGAATCATCCATGACAATGGTCCTCAGTTTATCAGCCACATTTTCAGCAAGTTCTGTGACAAGAATCGCATTCAAAACGTGGCCTCAACCGCCTACAATCCGGCAGCAAACGGATTGGCCGAGGCATTCAACAAAACTATCGTCAGGCTACTCAAAAAAGTCGTGTCATCCAACAAACGCGACTGGGACGAAAAGCTTGGCGAATGCCTTTGGGCCTACCGCACAACGGTACGGACCCCAACAGGCAATACTCCATTCTCCCTGGTCTACGGGAGCGAAGCAGTACTGCCTCTCGAGATACAGATACCTTCGCTCCGCGTGGCAATCACAAACGATCTCACAGAAGAAGACAATCAACGTCGTCGTCTGCGGGAATTGGAGGCACTTGACGAAAAGCGTCTCCTAGCTCAACAACGCATCGAACTTTACCAAGCCCGTATATCACAGGCTTTCAACAAGAAGGTCAAGCAAAGAACTTTCCAAGTTGGCGACCTGGTTTTAGCAGTCAGAAGGCCAATGGTGTTAACTCACAAGACACCAGGGAAGTTCGAGCCCAAATGGGAAGGACCCTTCATCATCGAGACGGTATACTCAAACGGTGCTTACCGGCTCGCCAAACCCAATGGAGACTTGTTCATGATGCCCATCAACGGCAAGTTCCTAAAGAAGTACTACTCTTGACATCCTCCAAGACATGTATTTCCCCAAATAACCTCTTTTCACAAAATCAATCGCTTCCGGAACCCAGCTGTTCCGTGGCATCCTTCCGTAGAAAGATAACCACGTCCACATTACCTCTGAGTTGTCTCTCTACATCCTACAAAGCGGAACCTTACACTTCGTGAGCTTAAGCTATCCTTCATGTTTACCACGTCCACAATACCTCTGAGTAAACATCCCGTACAAACAACTCCTACGTTGTCGTACATTGATCGCAGAACTTCCACGTCCACATTACCTCTGAGTTTTTCAGCGTATCCCCCAGGATCATTCCTACCACGTCCATAAACACCTCTGAGTAGGAAGATTCTATCATTTGAACCTAATGATTGCCATGTCCACATTACCTCTGAGCAAACATGTTGGTTCCTTTATACTTATTATCTGTACCTAAAAACCAAGGTGCGCAAAAGATAATAGGTCCACATAAATCATCAAGTTCATGAAATCTGAACACATCAAAGAGATAGTGTATTTCTTTATTTTTTAAAAGGGAGTACAGAAATACGCTATTTCTCCAGCAAGAGTTGCAAAAACACATAAAAAAGAAGAGAAGCTACAATCCCCGATCCTCCCCAGGGTGGGATGAGAGTTCTCTGACTCGACGTCTCAGGTCGGCAGTGCGAGTTTCCACAGTCGCCTGGACTCGCAGCTCGGCTTCTTGACGCATTAACCCGACAGCCTCAGCAGAAGTCTTACTCTCATACTTCTCATCAAGCTGTCGTCGCTGCTGAGCCAAAGCAAGGGTCCGCTGAGTAAGAGTCGTTTCCTCCTGCTTGAATGCCACGTGTTCAGCCAGGACACGCTCAGCCTCTAGTTGAAGCTGGGCCCGCTGGTCTTCAAGACGGCGCATCTGAGCATCAACTTCTGCGATGTTAGCATCCACCGCAGCCCGCTTCTCCGTCGTCTTCTTCATAGATTGAGACAGCTGCTCCGCCGTAGCCTCAGTCCCAGCCACTTCACGCTCCCAACTGCTCACCTCGGCTCGATGGGAAGCCTCGATCTCAGCCATCGACTTTCCTATCTCTGCATCTACCAAGACCGAGAGGTCATTTCGTTGGATGCGCTGCAGTTCCGCGAGCCGCTCGTCCAGCTCCATTACCGAAACTTCCAGAATTTTGGCCATATGGTCATGGCCCTGGTGAATGCGGATCAGCTCGATACAAGGCATTGCCAAAGCTTTTGCCGCCGCAAAGCTCCCCTTGGCATCTACCACTGCAGATGCACCTTTCTCTAGCATTTTGTACACTCCCTCGACGAGGAATTTCACATACCCGTCAGCTTCCGCCAGCACCTGCGGCGTCATAGCAGGAGTTGAGGGAGCTACTACAGTTTGCGGACCGGAGGAAGATCCGCCGACCTCGATTTGAGAGGTTTGAATCTCGGCAGCAATAGGCTCTTCATCAACAGGGCCCAGACTGCTGGCCCGAGGAGTCAAAGGAACAGAAGGAGCAGGCATATGCGTCGTGATAGTACCCCAAATGGAAGGAGCAACAGAGGGTTCCACACCCTTACCCTTCTCAAGACTGGAGAAATCACCGACGTCAACGGCTACCCCTTCCCTCGACATTCTATCAGCATCAGCCACCTCCCCCGGCAAAACGGGGAGGTCAACATTTATCTCTTGGCCAGCCCCAGGAGACAAGACCGGCAGAAGAGTCTCATTCTTCTCAAGTCCCTCTACAGGGACAGAATCTGTCGCTACCGCCTGATCGGTAGCCATCTCTATGTCCATGGTTGAAGCCAAGGAAGGATTCGGCAATGATTCAGCCGACCTCCCTTCATCATGACCAGGAGGGGAATCAACCCTCTCCTCTATCCCCACTGCTTCTGCTGCCCCCGCAACAGACTCCTGCAGCTCCGGAGCGGTGTCATCGGAAGATGATGAACTCCATTCCTCTTCATCACCAGGAAGCTGCGCACTTGCTAAACCATGTGAAGCCTCCGCTGTGGCCTTCGCCACCTCGGAAGCTGCTGCACCCTCAGATTCCCTCCTGACCGAAACCTCCACAGTATCCTCCGGATCTTCCTCCATGAGAGACATCATTGTCGGCGGGATACGCACTCCAGACGAGCTCACCATCTCTTCTCGCCTAGTCCCACCTGACTTTGGAGTACGAGGTTTTCTTTTTAGCGGCTCCTACAAAAGAAGATGAGGCCTCGTAAGTGGCGGAACCAAAATCAGATTTAGTATGATAACCTTACCTCTTCGGACGCCGAATCCAATGACACCGTCGGTAACGGTGCCTTCTTCTGCTTCTTCGATACAAAAGATTCAGCTCCTGTATCTGCACATCGTTTCGATCGATCGCCAGAGGGTTCTGCTTGTGATGCGGAGGGGGCACTCCGTTGACTCACCCCTGACGGACGATTCGATCGGGCCTTCACTGGCGTATCCCCAGTCGCTGCTAACTGGGTGCCGGCGATAAGGCTGGTCTCCCTGTCATATCCGGAGGGCGGGGCAGCCATAACGCAGTAAAATTTGGCGGCCGAGTAAAGAATGGGCGGCCGCGGATCGGGGACGGGCAACGTAAAACGAGCTCCGGTACATCCGGCATTATAGTAATGCCAGGCTCGTGCACCATCCAATAAACTTCCAACATACCCTAGGGTATTACTGGGGTTATCCAACATCATCTGAGCATAACCAAATTGCCGCGCAAAGCGGCTCGGCAAGTATGGTTCCAGGTAGCACTGATTCCTGTTCCGGTACACCAGATGGGACGGCCGGATACTTTGCAACCAGCGGAATCCCCATTGAGGCAGAGTGGTGGTACCTTCGCCCAGGTCCCTTAAATCCTCGTTGGCCTCAAAACCCAAATAGATGGGACCAACTTTGGTGATCTCCCAACCCTGAAGATGGGATAAAACCTTTCTACAAACCGGGACACCAGTATGCGACCAGCTCCTCCGATGGAAACGACGAAGGAATGCATCTCCAGCCCTATAATCTCCTTCCGAGCCTGGGCTCATCACACTGGGATGATGCAAATGGAGTGGAAAATTGTGAGGGATCCTCCTTGTCTTGTCTAAAGACATGATCTCTCCAAGCGGTCACATGAGGCTGCGTCCCGTTCCTATCCCGTCTCTGCATATAGTAATGATGACTCGCCACTTCCTTGAAGACGGCCGTCATCTCCTCAGCCCTGTCCCCCAGGACTTGAAATTCCTCATTGGTTGGAAAGTACTCTTCATAGGGTTCCGACCCCCAAGGGAGTTTTGATCTCCAGGAGTGCGAGGAACATGTGCCTATTAAGGTCAACACCTGCCTGGGTAGCACGGATCGCGGCAGTCAACAGTCTGAAACCGCGACAAGATCCAGAGCGTCAGTTTGGAGACGTAATGGCACCAACCCTCCACCCGAAACTCTCCTGTCGGGTAGGAACGTTAAGCAAACATATCAATGGGTACATCACTGAAGAGGCTCCCAGGACGTAAAGTCCGCCAAGTGTAAGAAGACCCAGACCGTACAACGGTCAAAGCATCCCTTTGGTCGGAAGTAGAATCAATTTGGATGACACCAGTCATCGCTCCCCCCTGAGAAGGGGTAAGCTCCCAAGACATTCTCCTCTGGGAAACGAGGCGACAGAAGGATGTCAAAGGCCACTGACGTTCAAGTTGCTTAACAGTCATATGCACTCCATTCGCAGTAAAGAACCAGTCCTCCTTGACCTTCAGTACTGACGAGTCAGTAGAAGTGAGACGGTCTCCAAACAGGAACTCAGGCTTCAGGAAGGTCACTTTATCAGATGTGGAGGGTTTAATGACTCCACGCTCCATCATCCGTTTGAGGAACCAATACGGCTGTTCACGGATTAGGGTCATTCTCTCAGGAGGTTGATCCAGCATAAGAACATCTTGAGCAGGGTTCATCACCTCCTCGTTATGCTCTACTCCCATTTGGTTGAAGGCAGCCTCCGAGAAAACTTCACTCAAAAGTGGGATTGCCATCGACACTAGTAAAAGATCAGAAAAAAAAATCAGAAGAGAACACACAATGTGTCTAAAGGGAAAAACTGCGGCGCATCATCAGGGTTTGAACCCATGCGCGTCAGTAGTATAGCCTCGGCGCATCTTCAGGGTTTTGAACCCATGCGCGTCAGCGGAATAGCCTCGGCGCATCTTCAGGGTTTTGAACCCATGCGCGTCAGCGGAATAGCCTCGGCGCATCCAAGGTTTAAACCCATGCGCATTGGCGGACAAAGACAGCGGCACATCATTAAAGACTCAAGGCCTATGTGCGTTGGCGGGACAGAGACTTACCAACCACCTCCGGCCGAACTTCGACAGGCCGACGGGGAACGACCGCCGCCGCAACATCCGCGGACTCTTTCGCTTTCTCCTTCCCCTTGCCGGCAGCGCCGCGAGGAGTCTTGGGAGCCATTCTCTCGAAGAAGGAGAAGTTAGGGTTTTGAAGAAGAAACTCTAAAGAAGCAGAGGCACAGAGAAGAAGAACTCTTTCTCTCTCCGACTCTTACCTATTTATAGGGCATGGTCGCACGCGTAAACAGATGACGTATGATCTCAGCCGTCGCCTCGGGTTCCGTGCAAGGATAGCAGCAAATAAAACCAAAAGATCATCATTAATCTTTTCGGTTACCGAGGCACCATCGTCATTAACTGAGAAGAGCATGCGCCCGAACAGGCATGCGCCCAGAAATCATGCGCCCTGACCTCCATGCTTCTTATTCAAAGTATTCCAAAACTTACTCAAAAGTTTTGAAAACTTTGAAGGGGGTCTTGTAGAAGCATGGAATTTCACAACCAGAAAGCCCATGCGCCAGACACTACATGCGACAGAGACTCAGAACAGAAGACTCACAAAAAGAATCCACAACAGAGAATCACCAGAGAGGCAGTTCTAGACACTCAACGTCTTACTCCTCTCAGCAAGCTCCAGCACCCAGAGCAATCAACACCTTCAGAGAACCGATAACCGCCGTCAGCCGGTCAACGGAGTCAACGCATTACCACTCGCTCCATTGGCACTAAGGACCCAGCTTAAACAAAAGTGTACTCCTAGGACTACATCTAAGTCCTATATTGTATCACTGTTCTGTTTGTATTAAGATTTCAATCAAAACAATTTTAATGGCAAACAGTTCCCCCTCCTCTTTCTGCCAACTTATTCTTCCCCGACTCTACACTTGAGCTGGATATCATATGTGGCTGAGAGAGTCAAATAAGAAGAAAGGAAGTAGGGAGGAGCAGATGGGTCCAGAGCCATGGTGGAGGAGAGGAGAAGGCTCCCAAGACTCCCCGAGGTGGATATCATATGTGGCTAAAAATTTCGATAAACTTCTTATTTTTTTTATAATTTGAGTAAATTTCTTTACCCTATATAAAAATTTCTGTTGTCAGAGAGATGGCTCCCAAGACTCCCCGAGGTGGTGCTGCTAGCCGAGGAAGGGGCCGAGGCAAGGAACCCTTGGAGTTCGACATGGAGGAAGTCCCCGTCGTCAAACAAGAGCTGGTGACTGTTAAGGAGGAGGTGTTACCAAAGGTCGAGGTCAAGGAAGAACCGATGACCATCAGGGAAGAGATTGCTCCCAAGGTTGAAGTTAAGAAGGAGCCACCGTCAGAGAGTAGTAGCATCGGGACCGACCCTCCTATCCCTACAGAAGACCTCAACCAGATTGAGCATTCGTATGCAAAGTGGCTGATAGAATGGTACATGCCTCAACGCAACTATGATCCCTGGCTGTGAGGATTCATCGTCTGACTTGCGGTCTTTTCTGAGGCATTGTGTTGGATTGTTTATGTTTGGATATTTTACAAAGTGGCTGATAGAATGGTACATGTCTCAACGCAACCAGATTGAGCCTTCGTATTTGTATTGGGTTGTTTATGTTTGGATATTTTGCTATGTATGTTAGGATAGTGTGTTGGATATTGTGTTGGATATTTTGTTGGTCATTGTGTTGGATATTTTTTGTGTATGTTGTGATATATTGGATGTTTGGAGATATTGTGTTGGCAATATGGATATTTGTTGGATATATTGGATGTCGGATATGTTATATTTGTGTATGGTACTGGATGCTGAATATGTTATATTACAGGGAATAGTCTCTTTCCTGTAAAATTTTTTTTAAAAATATTTCAGTTAGCGACGGATCACCGACGGGTTGTCGACGGACTTTTATAGGTAGCGACGGATTACCGACTGACCTTTGCAGCTAGCGACGGTTTCCTGACGGATTGTCTGTCGACCTATTTCTGGAAAAATTACGCGACGGAAGAGCGACGGACGTTCCGTCGCTCATATTCTGGAATATATAGAAGATTTCCAGAAGGGTGGCGACGTATTATCCGTCGCTCTTCCGCCGCTAATCCGTCGAGGATGGCGACGCTTTGAGCGACGGATATTGCATATCAGAAACCTTCGGATACACGGTTAGCGACGATTTAGCGACAACTTTTTCGACACTAATTTTATGAATATATTAAAAATTTAAACTGTCGAAGTTGACGGGAAGCCGTCGGTTAGCCGTCGCTAAAAGTTTTTATTTTGCCAACGGAAATCTGTCGCTAATTAGTCGCAGAGCGGCGGACTAGCGACGAGGTTATTCCCGATGGATTTTTTCAGCCCATATCCGTCGAAAATCCGTCGGTAATGGGAATTACCGACGGATTTTTGACGGATAGGGCCGTCGCTAAAACCTTATATTTTAGTAGTGAATCTAGACTTTTTCGTGCTACTTTCAAAACAACGCTAGATCTTATGGAGGTTGTCACTGTAAATGGTAGCCGTTTACCTGTGCCAGTTATTGAATCTTTAAAGAATACCGGTTTCTGGAATTTAATCAAGGTATTCTACAAAAGAAGAGTTGAGACAAAAGAATTGGCGAAGGCAACAGAAAGTCTTGGGAACTTGATAGGAACCTACAGAAAAGACGAAGATGGTGTGGGTTACTTTCAGTTGAGCAACACTGTCCGAATCGTGCCAAGCGTCGATGATGTGGCAACCATCTTCAGTCTACCGATTAAGGAAGAAAGCGAGACTGATTTTAATTGCAGAAAATTGATAATGGAGATACAGAAACAGCCACCACCACCAGGATCTTATATACTGTGTATAACGCATTTTACAAGGTTGCTGGCTAATTCCAAGGGCACAGAAGCAAAAGTCACTAACCAGAAAGTGAAAGATAAGTTCTTCCAATTATTAGAGCGGCTTCGTAGCGGAGATAAGACTGCTAATCCAGATGATTTGGCCAAGCCGTTGATCTTCCACTTGTGCCAAACTGTATTCTTCAAAAAATCTGGCGGTTCAAGTTTGCCGTACAAATTCTTCGCCTTGGTGGACAGCATAGAAGTTATCAACAGTATATGCTGGCCAAGGTTAATATTGGAATATGACATGGATAGCATAAAGTGGAGTACAAGTAAATGTACGGGAAGGAATTACTCCGATGTTTACTCCAAAATGGAAGGTTGCACAATATACTTCCTATATTGGTTTGCAGAACATACTACCCTTGTGGAAAGGAAGTTTGACCCAATTTCAGATTACCCAAATTTTTTTACATGGAATGGGTACACAATCTCAAACTTCCTCAAGATCGAATACCCCATGGAAATGAATTCTTCGTACATATTCGAAAACTTGGTCGTATCTGTTGGAAAAGAAGGAGGACACATAAAAGGTGAGCAACCTCTACAAGAAGAAGTTGCACAAGAGGGAAGGGGAGTGACAGGGGAAGAAGGTCCACTTGGGGCTGAGGTTGCTGCCGAACAAGTCAAAATCAACGACACGATGGGTGGCTTGGCACAGGAACTGGAGGAATTGAGAAGGCAGAATTCTGATATTCTAGCGCAGAACGAAAAGCTCCTTGAAAAGATTAAAGAGCTAGAGGCACAACTCCGTGCAGTTAACGCTGATATGGAGAGCTCGACGCATGAATTGGAGGAAATCAAAAGACAAAATTCTGATCTGCTTGCACAGAACTATGGAGTTAAGGAAAAGCTTAAAGAGCTAAACGCACAAGAAGGCCATCAACGTGCAATCAACAACCCGATGGAGGGTTTAGTGAAGCAATTAGAATATTTGAGATCACAGAACTCTGACCTTTTTACTGATAATTCACAGCTCCACGACATAGTTAAAGAGCTAAAGACACAACGTAAAATCTTCCTTTTTAAAATTTATGATTTGTAATTCTCCATGTTTTATTGCAGTAAAATGGCCATTCTCCGTTTTATGTTGCAGGAGAATTGTCATTCTCCGTGATATAGTTACGAAGAATGGTCATCCCCATGTGTTTTAATACTGGGATTGACCATTCTCCGTTTTAATTTACATGGAGAATGGACATTCTCCGTATTAGAAACACACAAAATGATATTCTCCGTTTTAACTTACACGGAGAATGTCATTCTCCTTGTTATATGTAGGAGAATGACAATTCTCCGTGTTTAATTACACGAAGAATTTATATTCTCCGTGTTAGATTAAACGGAGAATGGTCAATCCCATAGTCACAAGGGCATGATCATTCTCCGTGTTACCGTTTTAATTACGCATGAGATTTTACATTCTCCGTTTTATTTAGCACGGAGAATTCCATTCTCTGTGTCATTTAATACGGGATTGAAAGTGTTCAAACACATGAAACAGATAATAATCATTATCCGTGTAAATTGAAACGGATAATGGTCATTCTTCGTTCTAAATGATACGGAGAATGACATTCTCTATTTTAATTAAGACGGAGAATGACCGTTCTCCATGTTAATTAACACAGGGAATGGTCTTTTCCATTGTTAAAACTGAGAATGATCTTTACTTTTTCTATTTTTTTCATTGACATCGTACCTTTCATTGATGTTTGTTTTATAACAGTGCAAATAACAGAGCAACTTAGACAAACAAATAAAAAACTCGCTAATGAGAAAAGAGAGCTTCAAGAAAAGGTTGAATTGTTGAATAAAGAAGCGATTGAAAAAGATGTGGCACAAGGTAAAATCTTCTCTTTTTTAAATTTGTGATTTGTAATTCTCCATATTTTATTGCAGTAAAATGACCATTCTCCGTTTTATGTTGCAGGAGAATGTCCATTCTCCGTTTCAATTTACACGGAGAATGGACATTCTCCGTATTAGAAACACACAGAATGACATTCTCCGTTTTAACTTACATGGAGAATGCCATTCTCCTTGTTATATGTAGGAGAATGACAATTCTCCGTGTTTAATTACACGGAGAATTTATATTCTCTGTGTTAGATTAAACGGAGAATGGTCAATCCCATTGTCACATGGCCATGATCATTCTCCGTGTTAATAAACACGGAGAATGACCATTTTCTGTGTTAATTACGCATGAGATTCTACATTCTCCGTTTTATTTAGCACGGAGAATGTCATTCTCCGTGTCATTTAATACGGGAATGAAAGTGTTCAAACACATGAAACGGAGAATGGTCATTCTCCGTTTTAAATGACACGGAGAATGGATATTCTCCGTGCTAGATAGACGGGGAATGAACATTCTCCGTCTTTGATACGGAGAATGACATTCTCCGTTTTAATTAACACGGAGAATGGTCTTTTCTATTGTTAAAACTGAGAATGATCTTTACTTTTTTTTTATTGACATCGTACCTTTCATTGATGTTTGTTTTATATCAGTGCAAATAACAGAGCAGCTGAGACAAGCAAATAAAAGGCTCGTTAATGAGAAAAACAAGCTTCTAGGGGAAGTTGAATTGTTGAGTAAAGAAGCCATGAAAAATGATGCAAAAATCATTGATCTTGAAGCCATAATTGATGCATTGCAGCTTAAAGAGCCTCAATAACAATCTGATGAACTTGATGATCCAGAAGTACCCAAAAGAGGATTAGGAAGGGAGAAAAAGAGGACGATAAAACCATCAGCTGTAATAACTAATGATGATTTTACTCCCTTGGGGAAGAAAACAATAAAAAGGCAGAAGATAAATGACGATCCGAAGCCAAAACCTCAGCCCAAACCCAGAGCAAAAAAAAAAAACAATAAGAAGGATGATTCAAAATCCAAAGAAGATGCCAGAATTGTAGAACTAATAAAGAACGGCAAAATACTCAGGGAATGCGAGGACCTCAGACTTTGGAATGAGACAGATGAAGAGCTGCAGAAGCTTTACAAGGACCTCGTATTACAAAACAAGATGACTCCACTGTATGTATTCTTCTATATTCCTTTCGTCTTTTTTCACAATTATTTCTGTCAATTTCTATTGATTTAATCTAACTGAACTAAATTTATGTGCAGTAATATTGTATATTATTCTGCTGAAGGTAAAAATAAAGTTGAAGTTATCCTGAGAGCAATAGACATGCAAGACATATTCAACAATCAAAACATGAAGGCTGGTATACTCAACATACTAATAAGCAAGATAAAACAAAATCAAGAAAAAGCAAGAAGGGAAACATAATCAAGTTCATAAGAGGTGCAAAATAAGTGGTCTGCATTTATGATGCCCCACACATTGGTAAGAATCAAAACTGAAACATCCCTCCTATTCATGTGTACACTGATGAAACTAACTAATGAAATTCTGTCTTTGTTTTTGGGAAACAGTCCATCGTTCGCCAAGCTCATGAAAAAGAGGTCAAAGACGGTGCCATTCAAACTTTCAAAACAGATGTCGAAGACCTAATCATGGGTTTACAGGACGACATAGAGTGGCTATTCATGCCACTCTTTAATGAAGGAAAATTACACTATACGCTCCTGACATTCAACTTCAGCTCGTACGAGTAGACACACTACAACTCCTTGGTGCAAAACACGTACGAATCGGACAAGGCAGATACAAAATTCTTGAGGGAGGTATTGGAGCCATCATCAAGAGAAAAATTGAGATAATGAGGGAAAAATGCAAGGCGATGATGGAGTATGAGAGCACAGATACGATTTTTCATTCAAAATGCCCACAACAAAAATCACCCAACTGCCTCATGTACATGGCATATTATATGAAGTGCTTGATGAATACTCCCTTCGAAATACCAACAAGAGGAAATGACGATGAAATTCACAATATAATTACAAAAGTTTGGTTGGCATGGGTTAAGAGGTTGCTTAAAAGTCCAAATGCAGATCGTGAACACATAATGAAAATGATAATGTCCTAAGAACTTTATATTACATTATTCTGTATATATAAAAATGCAGTTATATTCTTCTGTGTCTGTGTCTTTTTGTTACATCTGCTCTATCATATATTACATTGTTCTACATATATATGAAAATACAGTTATATTCTTCTGTGTCTGCGTCTTTTTGTTACATCTGATGTCTTGTATTATAATGTTCTATATATATATCATTTTTGAATGACCATTCTGTGTCAAGTTCACAATAAGGAATGACCATTCTGTGCCACTTTCGTGTTAATAACACGGAGAATGCCATTCTCCTTGTTAAATTATACGGGAATGGTCGTTCTCCGTGTTATTGAATACGGAGAAAGGTCGTTCTCCGTGTTAAATAACACGAAGAATGTTCTTTGTCCGTGTACTTTAGAATGGAGAATGGCCATTCTCTGTTGTACTTATAGGAGAATAAATATTCTCCATGCTAAATAACACGGAGAATGGTCATTCCAGTTTTAAAACGTATAAGGATGGCCATTCTCCGTTTAATTTAACACGGAGAATGCCATTCTCCATGTTAAGTAACATAAAGAATGGTCATTCTCCATGTTAAAACGCATGAGGATGACAATTCTCCGTTTAAATAACACGGAGAATGCCATTCACCGTGTTAAGTAAGATGGAGAATGCCATTCTCCGTGTCAAGTAAGACGGAGAATGATCATTTTAGTTTTAAAAAATGCATGAGGATGGTCATTCTCCGTGTTATTTAACACGAAGAATATCATTCTCTGTACCATATAACACGAAGAATGGCATTCCAGTGTTAAATAACACGAAGAATGTCATTCTCCGCGTAAGAATGATGGAGAATGGCCATTATGCATTCAAAAAATGTGAAACAGTAGATATAACAGACTTCAAATAGCACCATTGATATCAAAAATGTAAAAAATGTATTAAAAATAGTTATATAAAAGGAAGAATATATGTATATGTATTAACGAGGGGGCGCTGCCTCCTCGACCACCGTAGAAGCACGTGGGGGAAGAAGGCAAGTGCTGCGATTGTGATTACCTAATTCAAGACAATTATGGTACCTCATCTCCCTCTTCTCTTTTCTCTTATTTTCATAATTGCTCTTATAACGGTCCGCCTTTGGTCGGCCGAAACCCCGTTTCGGAACAGGGGATAGGACCAAATCAGTTGAATTATTTTGAAACTATTTTCCAGAATCTGGAACTGGACGAATAGCACATGAATATAGCTTCTAGTAGAAATCTGATGTCCAATACTGCTCAACAAAATCATAGACGGATTTGCCTGAACCAAGTCTGATGCATTGGATTGCATGGCTGCATGGGAATCCATATACCTTCCATCTACGACAACTACAATGCCAATCAAGAAGATTCACCAAGTGGGAGGAAGTATCTGCCATCACCTCAAACTTGATATCACCAGACCGACATACCCTATAAGACATGCCATTATCTGTAAGCTGCTTCAGCATTCTCGGCGTATGGAGTCAATATGTTATTGAAATCACTTGCATCCTTGTGGCGATCCGAAATCATCTTCATCATCTTCACTCGGATGACATTTACAAGTACTGAATTAGGCATTTTCTTCTCAGCCTTTATCCATGAATTGAATGACTCTGCACAACTAGAAGCAACCTCGCCGTATCTACATCCCGGGAAGAATGTATTTGACCAATTTTTAGGCTTTTGTTTATCCATCCAATTCACAACATGACCACAATTCAGATCATAAATCTTCTTAATTGCTTGTTTATACCCACCTTTATACAGGAAAAAAAATATAATTAATAAAGATGGAAATCAAGGAACAAGCACATGAAAAAACAGGGGCCATTCTTCGTTTAATGTAACACGGAGAATGTCATTCTCCGTGTATTTTTAAACGAAGAATGACACGGAAGGTGACAATGAAAGTGTTAAAACGCATGCGAATGATCAATCTTCTTGTTAATTGTCACGATCCACTCCCGAATAATCGAATACGAGTCGGACACGTCCAGCCTTCGTCGATGGACACGACGAAGTAAGCTGTACAATACTAAGAAAAACTCCAAGTCACAATGAAATGTAAACATCCACAGCTTTATATATAACGTTCCCAGAAAATAACCAATATCCATCAATTAAATTATACAATGTTATCCGGAGACAAATCCAGTAAAATAAAATAAATATACAATGATGAATATCCAAATACAATCTCCAAAAAAATAAATGAAATAAAGCCTACAAAAACCAATGATACCATCATGCTCCATGTGGCCTCACGCTCACCTGCAACGTATCCTGTCAAAAAAGAGCAAAGTACAACCCCGACAAGACAATATACAATGTAATCTGTAGTACAGAATACAAGGTGAAACCAGAATACCAGAAATGGAAATGAAACTATGGTACCAGAAATAAAACGTAAAACTGCAGGCAATGGACGACAGTCAATATACAAGATAATGAACACGGCTATCAATGAATCAAGATAATGAACACGACAATCAATATGCAAGTATGACAATTTGAAATATTAAATTAATGTGTGACCGACTAAGGAGCACAATCAATCAATGAGTCAATCAATTCTACAAGATCCGGCTTCATCGTACGTGAAGTGTACGATTAGGCTATCCACAATACCTATGTTGGGTGTGATCACACAAAAGCTAATATTTTTTCCAATCCCTGCAATAAACAATGACTCACAAGCAATGAACAAGGTACAAGACAATCGTGTGTATCTTGTGTCCGATATGAGAACATCGCACATGAATGTAAGACAGAAATACAAGGTAAAAGTCAAGTCGGTGTACTTGCCTCGCCTTGGAAGCACGTGAGTAATACTGTATGGATGCAAGGGATCACCTGGTAGTTGGTACAAGTTATTAGGGTTTAAACAACTAATATTGCTAACAAGTTATCCATAAACTAGCTAAAGAAAATATACTAGCTAATTTCTTTTTAGAAACTATATATAGATATATAGCTTGATCAAAATTATATTTAGAAAATATGTATATAACATTATCCGAATAAATATTAGTGAAAATACTTTGAACTATATTTATAAAAATTCTCATTTTTAGAAAATACCTACTAGCTAAGTTTATAAAATTTTGATAATATAATTTTATCTAATACTTGCAGATAATACTTTGTAACAAAATATATATGGAGTTGTTAACTAACTAGAAGCTAGCAAGTAATATGCATACTAGAATAAAATATAAATATTATGGGATTAGTTATTAGTTTTAGAAAATACTTAAATGGTATACTAAGCATACAAATACTAAATGCCACCATGGAACATATTTTAATAAATGTGGTAACTAAAGAATACATCAGTTCCATATGCACTGCTACTAGTTGATTTATTTTTACATATGGGCTAACCCAACCTACCATCACAACCACAAACTCGAAGAGCTAACACACAAATTCGACCATGGAAATACAACAAAAAACACCAAAATCCAACTAACCTTCTAATTGATCCTGATCTCTCTGGCAATCCAAACTAAATTTAACCAAAATAGTCATACAGCAACCTGGTAGAATATTTCAAGGAAAAACTAAGAGGCATTCATCAAAGATCCCATCAACATGCAACAAACTCTCATCCAAGGTCCAACTGACCACCTGTAGCTTTTCTAATGTAGAATCTAAGCTTAAAACATTGATTCCAACTATTGTGTCAACTCCAAGCATTAACAATTTTCACTGATTCACATTACTGGGCCAAATGGCTGATCTCCAATTCAAGAAAACTGAACAATGCATCAACTCTGATATAATTCGCGAACAAGCTATTTTGGCCAAACCAACACATACTAACTAAAGTTACGAATACAAAATCAAAAGGGACTAGTACATCTAAAGCTTCAATGGTTCATCAAGCCTTAATTAATTCCCCAAAGCCATCACAGCAACTGCATCTCCTTCCTACGCAGCAGCGTGCACCAAAGCTGACACTGACTCTGCACTTCCTAAACACAATAGCAACCTCACGAG
This sequence comes from Iris pallida, assembly GCA_029216955.1. Lineage (NCBI taxonomy): Eukaryota > Viridiplantae > Streptophyta > Magnoliopsida > Asparagales > Iridaceae > Iris > Iris pallida. Next base: position 11,484,434 of record JANAVB010033217.1, read on the forward strand.
ATGTACCTAGCTCAGCAGGACACAAACCCAAGATTGGACACAAACAACCACAAGTCTAGACATGACACACGCAGCAATTGGACATGCCTAAACTTGGTCACGAACCATCCTACATATTCAAATACTAAACAGATCACGATTCAAAGTAAAGTACAACAAACCATATTTAGGAAGGTTGAATTTTACCTGGAGATGATCCCACGAATCTGACACGGTTCTGCGTGTCCAGTAATCGTTCTGAACCCACTGGAGCATTCCGTCAAACAGGTTTAATGCAAGAAATAGAGTAATCAGTTTAGAGAGATCAACGCTGATTGGATTGATGATAATATCTCAGAGAATCAAGGAAACACTCACCAAGAAATTTCCCACCGCAACCTGATCTAAATTCAAAGTGATCGGTTCGACCTATTCTCCTATGTTCAAAATCATCCAAAAAAAATCCACGAATTAAGAACAAATGAATGTGCCGAGCTAAATCTAAAGAAAAATTCTAATCCGAGACTCACTAAATTGATGATCGGCTACTCGAAAGGGTCCACTGTTACTCCGCACAAAAGAACTAGATCAATCGATCCCTTAAAACCAGACCTGGAAACGATCATCTCACTATCAGAAGAGGAATGAACGGAACAGTTCTTCGTCAAGGATGGGGAAATTCGAAATTACTCACCTCGATCGATGTAGTTAAAGACGATCGTCCCGTTGGTGTAGAAGATCCGCTTGCAATCGCCGAAAGTCGATGAGGACGAGATTCCCACGTCGACGAGTAATGACGTGTGGCTGGAACAAAGATTCGCACGTCGGAAGTGAGCTGCGTCAAGTCGTCGCCGCACTCGAAGTCGAGGTGAGGGCGCCTCTGCTAGTTCAGTCGTCGGAAAGAGAGCTCAGACGTCGGCCATCGGATCCACCGCTGGCGCCATGGAAGCAATTGGGTTAGGGTTAGGTTTAGGGTTAGGGTTAGCTCAGCCAGGGGAAAAAAGGAAAGGGAGAGAAGGAATTTGGGAGCTTTGCTCTTCATAGGAGAAGTGAAAAGAAATGAGAATGAGAGAGATAATGAGAGAATTAATAAGTACTGAAAAAAATTATAAAGTGTGAATGGAATGGAATATTTTCATAAAAGTCCCTCCACCAAAATAAAAAATTACACAAAAGTCCATCCCTCTTTCGTAAATTACAGAATTACAAAATTTCAGTTAGAAAAATTGGTTACAAGGTTGTTATAATTGGAGGGAAAATAAAATTTGAAACCAAATTCAAATTTGCTCTTAATTAATATCCATCAAAGCAGAACTTTAATTATTAATAATTAAACTAGACTTGATTAATAAAACAAAAGTTTGAACAATTTGATTAAACATAAAGTAATAGAATGATAAGTCAATTACAAAAAGTGACTAGTACAATAATACTTATCAAGATTTCCTTTTAACAGAAAATTAGTAAAAATGGTAAAAATAATAATAAGTGGAAAGCAATATTGAAAATTAAAAATAACAATATAAGAAATATTCTTAAATTTCACAAAAATTCGGTGTAGGGAGTTACAAATCTACCCCCCTTACAAAAATTTCGTCCTCGAAATTTCAAGGATTTTGTAGAGTACAAAATCAAGCAAATTTATTAAAGACAACGAGAAAACTAAATGATTTATTTATGTAGTAAAATAACAAGGACTAACAAGTAGTCACTAGACAATATAAAAATAGTGAATGCAAGAAAAACTCAGAGATAAGCCTCAAAATAGGCAATACAAAAGAAATCTAGTTACTACAAGCAAGTAAGAAAAATAACGGTCCATCCGACTGCGCTCCTGCGGCTACTACTGATCCTCAAAGACTGGGTCCTCATGCTGCTGCTCTGGTTCTGGTCCCTGGCGAGTGAAAGCTGCAGGAGAATCTCTCACTTGGTGAGTGGCAGATCCACAAACCAAGCACTGTCCTAACTTTTTGCGACATTCCTCGACACGGTGTCCCGGCCTCTTGCAGTATGCGCAAGAAAAGTATATCGGAGTCTGAATCTGTCTCTGCTGCCTCGGTGATGTCGGAGCTCGAACATGATGCTGATGCTGAGGTGGCATCTGCTGAATGTCGGTCCGCTTCGGTGGACCCTGGGAATTGCTGGCGCCAATGTCTCGATCCCGCTTAAGCTTCAGGTCTATCTCCTTCTCCACTCCCTGAGCAACTTTAAGGATGCTCGCATAGGTAGTGGCCTGACTGATAGCTACTGCATGTCGTAACTCCCTGGTGAGGCCCTTCTTAAACTTCCAAGCCCTCTCCTGCGGTGTGCTGACTAGGTTCTCTGCGAACCTACTGAGTCGGGTGAACTCCGATGTATACTGTGCCACAGTCATACTCTCCAGCTGCAATGCCTCAAACTGCATCCGAAGCTCGTCCCGCTCCACATCCGGGAAGAACTTCTCCTGGAACAGCAGTTTGAAATCCTTCCAGAGAACTTGGGGTTCAACCAACTGAGGCTCCTCCCTGTACCAAGCTCTAGCAATGTCGAAAAATCGTATGCCCGCAACTTCGACCTTCAAATCATCCGGGATCCTTGCCATCTTCAATGTCCGCTCAGCAATTTCTAGCCACTCATCTGCGTAGACTATCCCCTCATGGCTCCAAAAATCCATCGGAAAGAGGTTCTAATAGTCTTTGGCAGTTCCTGGCATCGACATTGCTCGCGCTGGTGGTGCCGGTGGAGCTGGCAGAGCTGGATGAGCTGGCTCCCTAACTCGGAGCACGTCCATGATCGTCGCTCGAAACTGCGTGGCCTGGTGGTTCTGCGCCTAACTGCTGGAACATGACCATCATCTGTGTGCCGTCGAACGTCATCGTCGGAGGAAGCGGCTGAGGCGGAGGCGGTGGAAGCTGCTCCTGCACATTGGGTGCAGACAGCTCGCTAGTCCCAGCCTTCGTCGTGGCGACCGTCCTGTAACAGAAAAATAAACTGTTGATTGCTTTGTCCTAGAAAAATCATAAACCAACCTAAAAAAATCATAAGTAAAATCAAATTTCAAATTTAAATATCAATAACCATAACTATAAACCATTTTCCCGCGGTTCCTATGCTGTGATGAGTTTTTCTTAGCTTTGCTGGTTCCCCAATAACACTTTATTGCCTAAGTGTCATTAGGATAGGCCTGCATGGGCCACCACTAAAAACATGTCACGACCCGCTCCCGAATAATCGGATACGAGTCGGACACGCCCAGCCTTCGTCGATGGACACGACGAAGTAAGCTGTACAATACTAAGGAAAACTCCAAGTCATAATGAAATGTAAACATCCATAGCTTTATATATAACGTTCCCAGAAAATCACCAATATCCATCAATTAAATTATACAATGTTATCCGGAGACAAATCCAGTAAAATAAAATAAATATACAATGATGAATATCTAAATACAATCTCCAGAAAAATAAATAAAATAAAGCCTGCAATAACCAATGATACCATCATGCTCCATGTGGCCTCACGCTCACCTGCAACGTATCCTGTCAAGAAAAGAGCAAAGTACAATCCCGACAAGACAATATACAATGTAATCTGTAGTACAAAATACAAGGTGAAACCAGAATACCAGAAATGGAAATGAAACTACGGTACCAGAAATGAAATGTAAAACTGTAGGCAATGGACGACAATCAATATGCAAGACAATGAACACGGCTATCAATGAATCAAGACAATGAACACGACAATCAATATGCAAGTGTGACAATTTGAAATATTAAACTAATGTGTGAGCGGCTAAGGAGCACAATCAATCAATGAGTCAATCAATTCTACAAGGTCCGTCTTCATCGTACGTGAAGTGTACGATTAGGCTATCCACAATACATATGTTGGGTGTGGTCACACAAAAGCTAATATTTTTTCCAATCCTCGTAATAAACAATGAATCACAAGCAATGAACAAGGTACAAGACAATCGTGTGTATCTCGTGTCCGATATGAGAACATGGCACATGAATGTAAGACAGAAATACAAGGTAAAAGTCAAGTCGGTGTACTTGCCTCGCCTTGGAAGCACAGGAGTAATACTGTATGGATGCAAGGGATCACCTGGTAGTTGGTACAAGTTATTAGGGTTTAAACAACTAATATTGCTAACAAGTTATCCATAAACTAGCTAAAGAAAATATACTAGCTAATTTCTTTTTAGAAATTATATATAGATATATAGCTTGATCAAAATTATATTTAGAAAATATGTATATAACTTTATCCGAATAAATATTAGTGAAAATACTTTGAACTATATTTATCAAAATTCTTATTTTTAGAAAATACCTACTAGCTAACTTTATAAATTTTTGATAATATGATTTTATCTAATACTTGCAGATAATACTTTGTAACAAAATATATATGGAGTTGTTAACTAACTAGAAGCTAGCAAGTAATATACATACTAGAATAAAATATAAATATTATGGGATTAGTTATTAGTTTTAGAAAATACTTAAATGGTATACTAAGCATACAAATACTGAATGCCACCATGGAACATATTTTAATAAATGTGGTAACTAAATAATACATCAGTTCCATATGCACTGCTACAAGTTGATTTATTTTTACATATGGGCTAACCCAACCTACCATCACAACCACAAACTCGAAGAGCTAACACAGAAATACGACCATGGAAATACAACCAAAAACACCAAAATCCAACTAACCTTCTAATTAATCCTGATCCTCTGGCAATCCAAACTAAATTTAACCAAAATAGTCATACAGCAAACTGGTAGAATATTTCAAGGAAAAACTAAGAGGCATTCATCAAAGATCCCATCAACATGCAACAAACTCTCATCCAAGGTCCAACTGACCACCTGTAGCTTTTCTAATGTAGAATCTAAGCTTAAAACATTGATTCCAACTATTGTGTCAACTCCAAGCATTAACAATTTTCACTGATTCATATTACTGAGCCAAATGGCTGATCTCCAATTCAAGAAAACTGAACAATGCATCAACTCTGATATAATTCGAGAACAAGCTATTTTGCCTAAACCAACACATACTAACTAAAGTTATGAATACAAAATAAAAAAGGACTAGTACAGCTAAAGCTTCAATGGTTCATCAAGCCTTAATTAATTCCCCAAAGCCATCACAGCAACTGTATCTCCTTCCTACGCTGCAGCGTGCACCAAAGTTGACACTGACTCTGCACTTCCTAAACACAACAGCAACCTCACGAGATGTACCTAGCTCAGCAAGACACAAACCCAAGATTGGACACGAACAACCACAAGTCTAGACAGGACACTCGCAGCAACTGGACACGCCTAAACTTGGTCACGAACCATCCTACATATTCAAATACTAAACAGATCACGATTCAAAGTAAAGTGCAACAAACCATATTTAGGAAGGTTGAATTTTACCTGGAGATGATCCCACAAATCTGACACGGTTCTGCATGTCCAGTAATCATTTTGAACCCACTGGAGCATTCCGTCAAACAGGTTTAATACAAGAAACAGAGTAATCAGTTTAGAGAGATCAACGCTGATTCCAAATGGATTGATGATAATATCTCAGAGAATCAAGGAAACACTCACCAAGAAATTTCCCACCGCAACCTGATCTAAATTCAAAGTGATCGGTTCGACCTATTGTCCTATGTTCAAAATCATCCCAAAAAAATCCACGAATTAAGAACAAATGAATGTGCCGAGCTAAATCTAAAGGAAATTTTTAATCCAAGACTCACCAAATTGATGATCGGCTACTCGAAAGGGTCCACTGTTACTCCGCACAAAAGAACTAGATCAATCGATCCCTTCAAACTAGACCTGGATACGAGCATCTCACTATCAGAAGAGGAATGAACGGAACAGTTCTTCGTCAAGGACGGGGAAATTCGAAATTACTCACCTCGATCGATGTAGTTAAAGACGATCGTCCCGTTGGTGAAGAAGATCCGCTTGCAATCGTCGGAAGTCGATGAGGACGAGATTCCCACATTGACGAGTAATGACGTGTGGCTGGAACAAAGATCCACACGTCGGAAGTGAGCTGCGTCAAGTCGTCGCCGCACTCGAAGTCGAGGTAAGGGCGCCTCTGCTGGTTCAGTCGCCGGGAAGAGAGCTCAGACGCCGGCCATTGGATCCACCGCTGGTGCCATGGAAGCAATTGGGTTAGGGTTAGGGTTAGCTCGGCCAGGGGAAAAGAGGAATGTGAGAGAAGGAATTGGGGAGCTCTGCTCTTCACAGGAGAAGTGAAAAGAAATGAGAAGGAGAGAGAGAATGAGAGAATTAATAAGTACTGAAAAAAATTATAAAGTGTGAATGGAATGGAATATTTCCATAAAAGTCCCTCCACCAAAATGAAAAATTACACAAAAGTCCATCCCTCTTTCGTAAATTACAGAATTACAAAATTTCAGTTAGAAAAATTGGTTACAAGGTTGTTATAAATGGAGGGAAAATAAAATTTGAAACCAAATTCAAATTTGCTCTTAATTAATATCCATCAAAGCAGAACTTTAATTATTAATAATTAAACTAGACTTGATTAATAAAACAAAAGTTTGAACAATTTGATTAAACATAAAGTAATAGAATGATAAGTCAATTACAAAAAGTGACTAGTACAATAATACTTATCAAGATTTCCTATTAACAGAAAATTAGTAAAAATGGTAAAAATAATAATAAGTGGAAAGCAATATTGAAAATTAAAAATAACAATATAAGAAATATTCTTAAATTTCACAAAAATTCGGTGTTGGGAGTTACATTAATAACACAGAGAATGATCTTTCCAAGTGTTAAAACGCATGTGAATGACCATTCTCAGTGTTAAAAACACGGAGAATGCCATTCTCCGTGTTAAAATCACGGAGAATGGTCATTCCCCGTGTTAGAACGCATGAGGATTGTATTCTCCGTTCTAAATACACGGAGAATGGAATTATTCGTGTTAAATGACACGGTGAATGCCATTCTCCGTGTATTTTAAAACGGAGAACGAACATTCTCCGTTCTAGGCAACACGGAGAATACTATTCTCCGTACTATTTACACAGAGAATGTTCATTCTACTTGTTAAAATAAAGGAGAATGCACAGAAAAGCTGCATATATTTGTCTCATTTACACACCTGGAGTTAGAGCATATACTGCTTGCCTCCAAGCTTCAAGTACATGCGGATACACTCTTTCATTTTCTTTCTCCTTCAGCGGTGTATTATTCTTCATGTGATAATAGCAATAGCTATGGTAAGCAGTAGGGAACATTTTGGAAACTTCAGAAACTAAACCGGTGCCTTGATCTAAAAGAAAAATGATACGCCTGCTACATCCAACAACATTCTTGAGATGTTTAAGGAACCATTCCCAATTGTCGCCATCTTCGCCCGAGATTATACCGTAGGCAATAATGTAGAACTGTTGGTTACCATTCTTCGCTGTAGCAGATATCAAACACCCTCTAAACCTTCGTGTAAGGAAAGTCGCATCCAAATATAGCATCGGACGATAATATTGAAAGCCTTCGACACAAGCCCCATATGAAAGAACAAGCCGCTGAAACCTCATTGACGTATCATCTTTCTGAAAGTCGATAACGAAACCAATATTGGTTTCCTTTACCTTGTCGACATACAAACACAAGTCGCTGTAAGCTCTAACATCATCTCGGTACATTTCTTGGTGCCCCAACCTAAGTCGCTGTAAGCTCTAACATCATATCCGATTTTCTCTTCTTTACTGTCTCAATTGAGCCCTCATAAAATTTTACTACTCGTTTATCCTTTACAGTAGGAGAACATCTACTAATCAAGGAACTAGAAGAGGAAGACGAAGGTCCCATAGGAATGCTTTGACAAGGAAAAGATGTCGATGAAGAACATGGAGGGTATACTTGCTCCACAAATAGATCAAAGCTCACGTCATGGGTACCATTGAAACCCCCAACCAAGGACCGAAGCTAAAAATCACTGTCAACATACAATTCAGTCCCATCAGAATGTAAAAACTTGAAACGAAAGGAAAGTGGATCCAAAGAAATCCATCGATTGCACACTTGATGCTTTAAAAATTCTACGGTACTTTCATGTGTAACACGGCAGGAAACTATGTCTCTCTTGAAACAAAGATTAACTAAGCAGCTTAAATCCATTCCCCCCTGATAACATAAAAACAGAAGAGATCACAAAATAGGACAACACATTTCTGATCATTCTCCGTCTAAAACTAACGGAGAATGATCATTCTCCGTCCAATACTAACAGAGAATGATCATTCTCAATGGAAATGGTCATTCTCCGGCCAATACTAACGGAGAATGATCATTCTCCGTCTAAAACTAACAGAGAATGATCATTCTCAGTGGAAATGGTCATTCTCCGGCCAATACTAATGGAGAATGATCATTCTCCGTCTAAAACTAACGGAGAATGATCATTCTCAATGGAAATGGTCATTCTCCATCGAATTATAACGGATAATTCTCTTTCTCTGTGACAATTGACCATTCTCCGTCATATTAGCCGTCATATTCGCACAAAAGTAACGAGATTAAAGATCTCTATAATCGTTACTCAGTTAATAATCTTCATAACAAATTCAAATTCAGCAAAAATTTTGCGACTGGATGAAGATGATGAATGAATTTCTACATATCTAAACTCTCACATTGTTTTAAGATCTATAAAAAGACAAGAAGATGATCTTCTCTCCACAATTGACCTAATCGCCGAAAAACTTCAAATCACTCAACGAAGAAGATGATGATGATGATGAGCGATAATCGAAGTTCGACTGAAGAAAATCACAGTGAACAACGAACGATATTTGCGATCTCTGCTGAAGATGAGAACAATAGAATTCAGATCTCTCGTGAAGAAGAAGATGAATAAAATCGCAATCCAATTCTGAGTTTGTGAAATCAAAATCATATATATGACCAAATTTGCACGAAGGAGTATTTCTGGAACTATAAAAATGACAATAGAGCATCTAAAGGGAATCTTAGAATATTTAACGTGGAAATATATAATTCTGGACGTTTCATAAAACTCATCCTGCCGGTGGATTTTTTATAAAAATTAACCCAAAAATTAGATTTCACAGCAATTTTCAGAAAAAATATTTATTTATGGGCGGTTAAAGGAGTTTGACAATTAGTTATTAACGATTTCCTTACAAATGAAACGCAACTCAAAAAATTTCATAAATGAAATAGGCTGGAACAACATGCATATCTTTTGTCCGAGCTCTCTAGCCTAGTGGTATTAGAGCGGACACCCGGAGGGACCGGCAAGGTTCGAGTCCCCCAATTGTGTGTGTGAGTGGGATTTCAAAAAAAAAAAAAACATGCATATCTTTTATCTTCAAACCCGGAAGGTGGTGACTCGCAAGTTCTCAGCTCCACGTGTAGAGAGAGCACATCCTCCTGCTTGCTGCGTGCAACTCCTTTAGCTAACCATGAGCAACCTATATTAACACTCGCTCGAGAGCAATTGTAGCTAGTAAAGAAACACTGATCAACCATCCGTTCATATATCATCCAATGGAAGCAAACAAAGAGAGGAAAGAGCAAGCCCAACACCAAAAGGAGGACGACGACGTGAAGCTGCCGACGGAGAGCAGCCCCTACGTCGGCCACAAGGACCTGGAGGAGTACAAGATGGAGGGCTACGGCACCCGCGGCCACCAGACACCCGTGGCCGACCGCGGAGGCGGCGCGACCGACGCGCCCACCCTCTCCGGCACTGGGCTCTCCGAAGCCGAAGCCCATGCTGCCGATCCCGTCGTCCGGCGCCACTGACCTGTCGGTTTTGTCTCGAGCTAGTTGTCATCAATAAAATTTAGTTGTTAGCTACTTGCCATGCTTTGAATGATATGAACTAGTGCACCTAATCTTGTACTCATGATGCATGTCTGGTTCATAACTCGGATTTGTATCAACCGACATGCGACGATCTCCAATTAACATAAACCCTTTATTAAGATATCAACAATGTTTGCAACTATTGTTATTTTCTAAACTTATCTAGAAAAGAACGATCAGAATTTAAGAGATCTTTTGCAAAATAAATCTTGCTCTCTATTATGATTCTGTAGTCTTTCGGAGACTTACTAAAATTAAGTTTGCTCTTCTAATTTCTTTAAGTTGGGATCTGCAAACAAGTTTGCTCTCCTAATTTTTTTTAAGTTGGAATTTCGGAGACTTCCTGCAAATAAGTTTGTTCTCCTAATTTTCTGAACCAGTTTCAGCCTTTTGGAGATTCCGGCGAATAAGTTCGTTCTCCAAAAATACCTTAACCGAGTTTTAGGACTTCGAAGATTCTGACAAATGAGTTGCTCTCCAAAGTGCCTGAAGCCACAAAATATTACTGTCCTTTCTGATTACTTCTTCTCTCAAATATAAACCAATAGAAAGAGTGTTCTTTCTTGCAAACGTGTTGTAATTGTGACAAAACATATTACAAATAGAAGAAAGGAGACGAAGAAATAATAACAAATTATTAGTCTTGCTGGAGTGGTAAAGATCATCGTTGTTCAAAGTAAGATTCGGCCACCGCGATATGCTCCCATGAGCCAGCAAGTTCTCAAAGAACTTATGAAATGCTCGTTAGTCAACTTTTTGTGACTCGAACGGGCTCTCTGGACTCAACGGGGTTCCCTTCGTTTTCTTATTTGATACTTCTGACAAAGGAGGACATGATGCTCTATTTATAGAGTGCAGTGAGACTCCTATTCGTTGTGGGACTAAAATACCAGTACTCAAAAATAGAGTAATATATTTTAGACATCCCGTAATCAGCATAGTCGTGTGCCAGTCCACGCTTCTCCCTCGAACACGTTCGTGCATGCATGAGACATCTTGGAGCATGTCTCCGAGTCCGAACGATAAAATGTAACTTGCTGTCTTGTTAGAGTTAATTATTTTTCTTTCTAGGTAAACAATCCATATGGCAATCACATGTGTCCCACTACACTTCATGTGTACGTCTCAACTCATGCAAAACTTCATGTGTACGCCTTAACTCATGCAAAGTAATATATTGAGATACCAACTTGATGGTGTAGCTGATATGAGACTATTTTACACTAGTTCAAAGACGAAAACACCAACAATAATAACGTATTGTAGCGGATACAGAACTAGAGTACGTATTACCCACTTGCATGGAGGCTGAATTGTCAAAAGGATAGATATGGCTGAATTGTTTAAAGTAAAGATAGTGTTTTTTTTTTTTTTTTTTGGGGGGGGGGGGGGGGGGGGGGGGGGCGGCTAATTAACTAACGTTTCAATTTGAAAAGTTTAGACTGTAAATACTTTTTCTTTTTTCTATTATATTCTCTCTTCATATTTAATAATAAAAAAATTATATATAGGTTGGGGGGATGTAATGGGACGAAAAAAAAAAAATTTAGGGTATAATTTCTTCAATGAAATTGAACATGCAAGGGACTAGAACACTAAATTGATATAACATCCATGATCCAAACGCTAAGGGTCCGTTTGGATGTGTTTTCTGAAATTTTTTTCTGAAAACTGTTTTATGAGAGTAAGTTATAAAACTGTTTTCTGAGTATAGATATTCTGAGTTTGCGTTTGGTTACTTTCTATTTGAAAAATAATTTTAAATAATTTCTTTTAAGATTTTGTTTGTTTTTTTTTTTGGAAATTTTTGGTGATATGTTCTGCCTGCAACTAGTCGGACACATTTCGTGTCCAGCCTGTGTCCATACAGTGTAGGCGAGCTCCTCCGCCGCCGCCGCCGCACCCAAGCTCCCCCTCCGCCTATGTTGCTGCCACCGCACCAAAGCTCGAGGCGGTCGAGCTCCTCCTCCGTCGACCCTAACCCTAGGTCGACGAAGATGAGGCGAGCTCCTCCTCCGCCACTGCACCCGAGGCGCTCGACCTAACCTAGGTCGACGACGACCATACGTGCTCCTCCGCCGCCACCGCACCCCAAACAGCCACGCGGAGGTGGCCTTGGCGACAGCGAGAGGGGAGGCGGCCTTGGCAACTGCGACAGGGGAGGCGGAGACGCGGGAGCTCGCCTGTTGGCGACCCCGACCAGGCGAGCTCCTTCGAGGACCACGCAGAGGCGGCCTTGGCGACCGCGAGAGGGGAGGCGGAGACGCGGCGGCGACCATGGAGACCGGGAGGGGGGCTGGACTGGAGGAAGGAGACGCGACGGCGGCGGCGGCCATGGCGGCCGCGAGGGGGAGGGCCATGGCGGCCGCGAGGGGGAGAGCCATGGCGGCCGCTCTTCTCAGATCTGGAAGAGATGAGGAAGAGGAGAGAGAAACTTGAGTGGGTCGAGGGATTACGCTGGGGAGCGGTTCGGGGGGCCCAGCAAACAGTAACAAAGAGAGAGGAAGAGTGCTGAGAAAGCAGCTTTTTGTTGCTCTCTAAAACCAGCGTTTAAAAGCAAAGTTTGGAAAAAAATTTTGAAGTACACATTTTGGAATGGGGATTCCCAAACGGAATTTATTGTGCTGCCTACGTTATAACTCAGAAAACTGAGTTATAACATATAACCAAACAGGCCCTAAGTAAGTCTCCTTTTCTGGAACAAGAAGTTAATATTACTGTTTAACAAGGTTTGAATCACATGTCAAATCTGATTTGGGTCGAAATACATGATGGAATAACATCTATAATATCTATAATATAAAGCACAGTGGATTTTTGGTCCGACCCATGTGCTTTGGTTCAACGATGATGAAAGGACTAAATTGTCCCTCTCTCTATAAGAGAGGAGAAGGTCCCATGTTGGGTGCGGAGCAACCGGATGTTCCAACGGCACCTCCACCTCCAGCTCCTCTTGCACCGCCTCTCCCTCCGCCGCCTCCGCTCCATCCTCGCCCACGCCGTCGTCGCCGGCCACTTCCGCAACCCCTTCGTCGCAAGCAGCCTCCTCCACCACGCCGCCGACCCTTCCTTCGCCGCCTCCCTCTTCTCCGCCATGACCAACCCCAACCCCTTCTCCTTCATCACCGCCATCGCCATCTCCACCGACCCACTCTCCATCTACTCCCAAATGCGCCGCCGTCGCGTTCCTCCCGACTCCCACACCTTCTCTCCCTTGCTCAACACCACCACCGCCGCCGCCGCCACCAGGTCGCTCCACGTACACGTCCTCCTCCTCGGATTCCGGCCCGACACCTTCGTGCAAACCGTCCTGCTCACCGCCTACTCCCAACGCGGCTCCGCCGACCATGCCCTGCGGGTGTTCGACGGAATGCCGCACAGGGACGTCGTCTCCTGGACCGCCGCCGTCTTGGACCTCGCCGCCCTCGGACGCCCCGCGACGGCCCTGCGTATCTTCGCCTCTATGAGGCCCTACGTCGCCCCGAACGTCGCCACCGTGGTCTTTGCCGTATCCGCCTCCGCCGGGCTCGGGTCGCTGGCGCTGGCCCGGTGCCTGCACGCCTACGTCGAGAAGGCCGGGTTCGTGTCCGTGCCATTATGGCACGGGTTATCCACTAGTCATAAATAAAAGAAGCTGGGATAGAAAGAGAGGAGAGAGTGAGAGGCCAGACGACGAGCTGCTCTATTGGCCTCTCTCGATGTAAATTCAAATGAGAGACTATTATTACAAAGTAGAATGCTGCAACATTCGTCCAGAACATTAGGGGTGCAACTCTAGCGGGTTGGGTCGGGCTTGAGATCAACCTGAACCCAATTCGATGAATCATAAGCCTAGTCTGAGTCCAAGTCCGGCCCGACCTCGGGTACAACATATGAAGTCCAAGACCAAGTCCGGAGGATCGGGTTGAACTCGGATTGGATCGGGTCCATCGGGTTTATAGGGCTCTAATATAATATTTGAAATAATTTTAAACAAAAGTAATATTAAATACATAATCAAATAGCAATCAAGTCTTGATCATTACAAAATACAAACTGAAATAAGATTTATGATAAGGAGTTGAAGAGTTTGGGTGGACAAATTTATGATTTAAACTTTTTATTTAAGAAGTATGAAACAATATATATATATATATATATATAAGTCGGGTTTCGGGTTCTTCGTGTAACCCGATACATGAATCCGAGTCCAGCCCGATTGTTGATCGGGTTCAAATATTTTAACCCAAATCCGAGTATCTTCAACCCTAACCCAACCCATTAACGGGCTTATCCGATCGGACTCGGGTTTAGCCCGCCCAAGTTGCACCCCTACAGAACATGAGTTTTTCATAAAGATCCCGAATCCTTTGTGCGTATTGCATCAATTAAGCATTTGCAGTCGCCTTCAATATTTATTGTATTGCCACTCTCTTTGCTTGTATAGTTCTAGTGCTTGCTTTAGAGCCAAGCCTTCTGCCTCCAGTGGAGATCCCCCCTCCTGGTAAGATGTTGTAGCACATAAGAACTGTCCACCAGTATCGTGCAATATCACTGCACCTGCCATTCTATTGTCAATGAAAGCTCCACCAAAATTGTGTGGAAAAAGTGAATGAAAATTTGGCTTGAAAAATTAATTAAAAATTAATTTTATTAATTTTTCAATAGGTGTGTCCAATGTGCAACGAATCTATCTATTGGAAAGGTATATCCTTTTCATTGTATCTTTTCATCTCTTATAAAAGGGTAGTATGAGTGTTTGAATCAATGAATCAAAAACTCATACATCCATCTAGCATTAAGTCTAAGAGAGAGAGGGACTACCAATATTGCTTCGTCGAGTTCCTGCGGTGCCGAAGGAGAAGAACCGTTGTATCCTGAAAAACTAATCGCCATTAAACCGTAAGCTCCAGTGCGAAACGAATATTGTTTTAAGGACATTGAACCAAGTTCAACATCGGTCTCAGTTAAATTATTATTTTATATTTTAATTTCAGAGTCTAAATATAGAGTTAGAGAAATTTTTACTAACAAATTGATCTTGAAAAAGCCAATAGGAGGAGGATGCCAATGTTCCTTAGTTGTAAGTGAGAAGGGTAATCAACTGGTAGGACAAGGTTGTGGATTTCACGACTCCCTGAGCCTTGTAGCTGAAATGATGACACCGTTAATGCAGATTGGTGTTTGACGAAAAAGAAAAACATTCCTAGCTTTCCATATGGGACCAAAAGAGTAAAGAAGTCTACTGCAGGCTTGATCTCCACCGCTACCACTCTCCAGATCACTTGTTTCTCGCTTATTCTTAGGGTTCTTTTGTAATAAAGATTCTTTGTAACCAAAATAAAACAAGTTTTCTCCTTCCTTTTTTTTTTGTAAGACGTTTCCACTTTTTGTAAAAGAAGAGAAGAAGGTTCGAAAATAAAACAAATGACGACTCCGCTGGAGAGTACCTTCTTCACCGACGAGGTGGCGGTGGTGCAACCTGACACCTCTTTGATGTGTACCATGCAAGAATTGTTGGTCGTCGAGTTCGGCCAACATGCTTTCGAGAGGAAGCTCTCGAAAGGATCCTCTAGTCCTTCACTCGTGGCTAAGCCGAAGAAGATTCGTCGCGTTTAGCTTCCTAAAGCACGATGCTCCTACCCCGACGTCGCCAATGACAAAGGGAAGGAGATGGCGATCTTCGACACGATACCAACACGCCAACAAAGTTGCTTCGACGCTCTTCGTCCATCGTTCTGTGGACGACTTCCTTGGACATGACAGTGTACCCTCCAAGGGAAGAAGGTTGCGACGTTATCGCGATAAGACTCGTGCATGTCAGAACGACCTCAACAAAGAAAAGAAATACGATGCCGAAGCATCTTTTGACGAGCACTCACTCCAGTCTCTGCGCGTTGACTGGATGTTACAGGTGTGACAAAGGAACATTCTGTCGTTCAACCACGTCTACGCCACAAACAGAATATGTGCATAGGTAAAAGAGCTCTCTCTGATAACGAAAAACTTGGCGCGAGACCAATGTCACGCTCCGCTCCCGTAGGAGCGATCGTCCTCGCTAAGGCGTGATGCCGCACGAGCCTAGATTGCGCTCGTGCAAGACGGGTTCCATAACGGCCGATTACAGCGGCTGCGACGGGGTCGTCGCATAGAAGTTCCAAGCAGAGACTTTGAATATACCAGCGAAAATTTAGAACAAAACACAAGTCATTTAAAAGATGCATTTTATTGATATTGAAACAAGGGTTACAATGGGACGCAAGGCCAAGATTACAAGTCACTCAAGCTCACTCTTCTCACATTACAAGTCACTCAGCTCTCTCTCATCTCTAAATACAAGTCTTGAGCCAGCGGATGCTTCGGAAGGCGACGTCCATACATTATGTCCCGTATAAGTCTTGACTCCACGCGACTGCACTCTACGAATCGCCAAGGAACTCCGTGTCTCGATACATCCAAGCGAGCTCTGCACTACGAGCTTCTACCTGTGCCTGCACATGAAAACTATTTGGGTGTCAGTACTCAAGTGTACTGGTGGAATGAGCTCATCGCCCACCCATACAAAACTGACACGTTCATTTACTTTGTTCAACATAGTCCCTTTATGATTGTCTTCCTACTCTTGCCTCAGGATCAGTTTTAGGACAGACGTCTTGACATATTTGGGTCTGAAGACCATCCCGTGCTTGCAACAACAACGTTAACCCAACAACGTTAACCTATCAAGTCGTGCTTGCCTTTTGGTCCAAAATCAGAGACGCAACTACACGATGAGACTCCATTTCTGTGTGATCGTGCTACCTCCTTGAGGCAGTGCCTCGTCACTTACTGACTTACCCATACTTGTGTTATGACAGTGCGACCGTACCTCATATCTTGAGGTCGTGTCCTGCAACTCAAGATAACATAACCAAACTTGCCCTACGACCCTTTCCAAATTAACCCGAGACCAACTTGACTTGTGGAACTTGCGTCTACAACTCACAATCCCGACGCCACCCTCGTGCCGAGGTACGGTGTCTACGTTGTAGCCAAATCTTAGGCCCAAACTTTGTGTTCTGACTGCACACACATACAACTAGACTCAATCCAAAGGCACACACGCGGATTGCCGCCCATGCCGACCTATCTATATAAACTTGTCACTGGCCCAAGCCATTTTGGACATAGCCTGGTAGCCGACGGCCCCTGCAACGCGAGTAGCTAACTCCTAAGCAAGTCCCCGCACTACCGGTTGCTGCCTAGTAGACGGAAGCTGCCTTGCAAACGCGAGTAATGGGCTCCGAAGCAAGACCCCAATCTACCGGCTTCTTTTTACCCAGCTCGGCTATCCCCATTTCCTCCATGGCCGGATCGGTCCCTTGGCCCAGGCTTTTCGATCCGAAGAAACGGTAAAAACATCCCTTGTCGACAAGTTGTTCATGACCACACACCTACGACAACATCTAGACTCACGTAAATACAAGGCCTAATTTGTGGAACGACCCAACCAAACTTAGCAAACCATGCTTTGGAACCATACTTCTCCTGCAGAGCCCAAACCAGGGTTGCCTCTGTCACGCTCCGATTCATAGAGTCATTTATTCACATATTTTATCTCTTGGAATCGATCATCCTCGCTTGGGTGTGATGCCGTACAAGTCTGGTATTGCACTTGTACAAGGCAAAGATGGTACATAATTGGTTATCTTTAAATAGGAACACATCGCAGCGGCAGAAGCAGATAAATTAAAGTTAATGAGGACAATCTTTCACATTGATTAGAAATACATCACTTCTTTATAGCAGCGGAGATAAAAGGATAACTTGAAGTCACACAGAGATATATAGAACTTATTCTCTTTATTGATAATTGAAGAACAGTACAAGACTTGTATTGAAATACAATACTTACAACAAATCTCACGTTACATTGATAGCCAACTGAACAATGCTACAAAGCTTACAATTGATACTTGGATACATTGGATTACAACTCGATCTACCGACTTGGCTTACAACTCACTGGTACAACTGATTACAATGTTCCATACATTATGCCCTTTATAAACAGAAGACATCATCTTGTACAAGGAGAGCTTCTGTATGTCCAACAAATCTTCGATGCCGCGGGACCAATCAAGCCAATTTTCGTGTGTAGAACATCCCAAGCACGAGCACCTGCCCACAAAACGTGGGTCAGCACATCATCTATGTACTGGCGAGCAGAATCCAACCCACTCGCCTAAGCCAACATTTAAGAAACCAATTAAGCAACATTCATTAGAATGATCTTTCTATTTGGGACCTAACATCAGTTTACAGTTCATGGGTAATATTCATAGTGAAACATGTAAACATATTCTTAGCTAGCAATATTCATGTGGACGTATCATTAAAGCATTCTTGGTGTTATCATGCAAAGACATTATTGAGACATCGTTAACATTAACATCTTAAACATGTTACGACAATTCTCACTTCAAGCATCACTTGGCATGTATGTCATGTTTGAGCAATGTTTATAGTATGGCATCTTTCTAGCATACTGAATTTAACATGTTAAGCAGGTTCTCATACTGAAAGGCTACATACAACATCATTTATTTGGCACGTTAAGCACGCAGGTTAAACCAACACAAATATTGAGTATATCACACTTAAGTGATTTCTAACCGACATCCAACTCCCTCGTACCTGCATCAAATACAGGTTATCAGATATACTTACTTTGTCTGCACAAAACATTCATTAGCGTGCATCCTGACTACATGGTCACTGGTGTTGTTAAACCATATGGACTCTTTTTATTTTATTTCACTTCAAGATAATGCGGTCAGCGTAGTAGGTGGCGAGCCTCTATGCCATCCTGCATTATTCGTGCTCCTACAGCACTCATCATTATTTCTTCCTAGGCCGAATCGGTCCCGGCGCCCCGGTACCGTTTGAGGAAATTAAAACTCAAACCTTGTATACAAGTTGTCCATGACCATGCGAATGCGTGTCCGACTCGATTGTGAACATAATTGCATGGTAAAATATATTAAGGAAAGTAAAGGCAACAGTGTATCATTAGTCATATTCAATGACTTATTCATTTCATCATTACCATCATTTCATTTGGTGATCTCAAAGATCCCATACTTCATCATTTCTCATTCATTGCTTCATTGCAACGTTTCTCATATCGTTCCTTTCAACAAGAAATATAACATTCATTCATTTCATAGGGACATTTATTCATTCTTTCATTACTTATAAGGGACAGGCAACATTTCATATTTTTACAACAGTTATATAGAGAGTACATGATTCAAGTATTCGTTCAATTCTCATAGCCAGTACACTGTCTATTCTATCATTCACCAGGCATCTTATTATTCAAGTGTTTTACTGTTTCAGCAGCATTAAACATAAGGGACAATGTTATAAATTCATTCTCAGGTATCAAATCACATTAACAGTTCAATGTGTTGTACATTTCAAAAATTCTTAGCATAAGCATCTCTATTATTCAGCAACTAAAACATGGAACATTTAGGGATAATTCATAGTATTTCAATACTTTATTTTATTAAGCATGCAGGAATAAGGAAGAAGGAGGACAGTTCCACTTGCCTGCATAAAAGGGTCATCCTGTTCCGATCACACACAATTCTACCAAGCGTAGCTCCACCAGTGAGCCACGTTCCAATATCCATTATGTCTAGCCAGCTAAGAGAGACTGTATCAGTCTCAATTCTCCTGATTTTTAACCCAAGTCACGGTCCAATATTCTGATCCCATCCAACAAGCCAACCAAATGCCTCGTGCGGAGCAGGGTATTACATAATATACCACTCAGAAAAAGTTTCGTTCTCGAAACTTAAGGAAACAACTCATCTACTAGATTCACTTAGTCACAACGAGTTACTCATTCAGCTTCAATTCAATATTCATTTCAGCCCACTCAGTCATCTCAAAATAGCTATCCAACTGTACCATTTTAGTCCATCAACGATTCGATCTGTCTATCTCTTTTTCAATTACTTGTAACTTGTAGCTCCCCTTTCCGGAATTTTGAAATAATCTATTTTACTTATTTTAATTAAATGGTAATTTTTAGATTTTTTTAATAATTAATTATCACATTTAATTGTTATATTAAATTGTTATAATGTGGTTTATATTTTATGCATATATAAATTATATATATGTGTATGTGCATGTATATATAAAAATATATATATACTAATTGTGTATGTGTATGGAAATACACATATTAATATAATAAGTAAATATGTGAAGATATATGTATGTGTATGTATATATATAATATATATATTATATGTGTATGTGTGTATACATGTATACAGATGAATATATATATATATATATACATAGATATATGTGAATTCTGTATGTGTAAATTCTAAATATATTAAATATGTATATATAAAATATATAAATATACGTGTATGTGTATTTATATAAATTATATAATTATATATGTGTGTGTATATTTATATAAATAAGGACGTATATATATAAATGTATACGTACGTATGTATATATATATACATAAGAGTTGTGATAATAGATAAAGAAAAAAAAGAAAAAGAAAAAGAGTTAGGAATAAATAAGCAGCAAGCGCCCAGTGGGCCGAGCCCAACCCATACCAGAGTTGATATAAGCCCCACGTAAACCTCAGGCCGCCACAGCTTCCTATAGGCAGAGCCCAACATTCCCCAACCCAAACAGTGTTCTGTTGCTTTCAAAGGAAATCAACAGCAGCTAAGCCCAGGCTTTCACGAGCCCAACGCCAAAGCCCCCACAAAACCGAGCAAGCCTTCAGGCATGAACCCGAGACCCCTCTGTTCGACCCAGAGTATTATATACACGCGCGTATATATATTGAGAGGTCGACGCAAAACCCTAAAACCTCCATGTCACTACCACTTTTCTAGCTTTAGGGTATTTTGGTCATTTTCAAAATTTTAGAATTTAATTTGAATTATTATTATTATTTATAATTATTGTGATTTTTAAGTGATTTTTAGAATAATTAATTTTTGGTGTTTTAGAGACTTTGACTTATGTTGACCTTGGAGACTAACCTAGTGGCTAACCTAGGTCATGGCTAAGTGATTAGGATTTGAAAACCTCGGTTGACTTAAGTTAATGAGGATTAACTCATTGGGATTAGTTTGGTGAATTTAGGAGCTAGTTTGATTAAGTAATGGCTTGTGAAATCACAAGTCATTTCATGACTTAAAGGCTTAATGGCCCATAGGCCCACACCCATTAAACCAAGCCCTAACCCTAAAAAATTTGACCAGCCATAGTGTGTCTCCTTCCCCTATTTATATCCTCTTGAAATTAGGGTTACCTTTTTAGGAAACTTTGCCATTTGGAAGAGGTGAGTCCCTATCTTTGTAAATCCTTAGAAAATTCATTTCTTCTCCAAATTCCTTCAAACAAATTGCAATAGAACCTAATGTTAGTATTCTTGCTGTTGTTGATGAGTATTTTCAGGGAACACACAATTTGAGGAAGTTTGGTGGCTTGTGAAACTCTTTCCATTTGAGGATTTTGAACCATTGTTCACCTATAGGTATAATTCCTTCTATTGCTTTTAAATTCTGTTAAAAATTATTTCTAGGATGTCCTAACCCTAACCTAACAGTAGGATAGGCTAACCCTAGAATTTGGACCCATTTTGTGTCCGTATCGGACACGTACCAGTGTGTATAGATAAGTGTTCGACGAAATGTCTCAAAGGACACTTCGTTCGAGTTTTTGAATTCTACTTGAATAAAAAATTAGTCCTTGGTGTCGTTTAGGGATTTCCAGTGTCGTGTGGTGATTTTTGTGTCGTGTCGGGTCACGGAGGACACGGGAACACGCGGGTGCGGGTGCGTGCGCGCGGCACTGTAGCTCCCCTGCTACTTGGGGGCTATTCCGCGCGGGACACGCCACCTCGACACGAGAAATTTGACACAGTGGTTGGGGCACTGCCTGACACGAGGCTCGCAAAATTTCACGAGCTCTCGTGTCGTGTCGGACACGCATTTCCGTGTGCACGGGGATACACTGTGTGTGGGTATGTTCTGAGTTTGTGTTCTGTGTTGTAATTGATTTTTAATGCTGTAATTTATGTTTTAAGTTGCTAAATAGATCCTAGGTATGTTATATAATCTCAGTTATTTAGGTTACATGATTAACTTAGGTTTTTGGATGTGGAATATTGGGTTGAAATTGGTTTGAACTACAAATATTTCTGATACTGTCTTGACACTAGTGTTCCAGTCTAGTTCCTAACAATTAATCCCTGTTTTAGTAATTATTTCACTTCTAAATATCCCCTACATATCATTGTTCATGCCTAGTTCATAATCCATTCAAATATAGGCTTTTGGAATGTGTAAATAGGATTTTAGTAGTTGAGTTGGTTCAACTGTTATGAACTGATATTACACTCCTTTGCTACATGAGATTTTTCACTCATTAACTGAGATTATGTAGGAAGTAACCTGAGGCTTGTTCCTTGAAACTGATAGGATTCACTGTTATTTGCCTTCCACCATTTTTTCCAGTTTTCTCTTGACCTGAGAAATAGGATATTAGTTTGAATTAATTTTCCTGTTTATGTTCAATGAGTTCACTGTTTAAATCTGGACATTGATTTCCCTCTTGCATTACATGTGTTAACCTGATACTTGTTCCTCCTTAACTGAATGATACACTGTTTAATTGCTTCCCACTGTTCCAGTTTTCTTAAACCTGAGAAGAGAATGTTGGCACTTGTGTGCATTGTTTTGGGGTTTAGTTCTTAAATGGGATTTGAAATGTGTGGTTTGAATGTTAGTTTAAATTCTTAATTCCTGAACTAGTTCCCTTCCTTTCAAATCAAGTTGTTGTTAACTGTTAATTCAAAAGAACTGAGAATAGGTTGTTGACTAATGGGTGGTTTCAAATATGTGTATACCTGAATTGATTCCTTTCATTTATTGCAAGGTTGTTCTTCTAAACATGAGATTCCAGTTTTCCTATTTTGAACTGTTGCTTAACATTGAAATCTGAGTTTGGGGTGATTGTTAAAACTGAGTTTTTCCTCACTGTTTTCACTCATTGTTCCTGAGTTGTTGGACTGATAACTGAGTTCACCCATTCAATAGAATTTCTAAATATCTGAGATTAGGAACCATTGACATGCCACATTGTTCATAATGCTGTTTCCTTAATCTAATTCCTGTTCTTTAGATGACTCTTTGAAATGTATTGAACTGCTATCATTCACTGTTTAAACTGGAAGGGGGATGGGATTTATGGTTCACTATTAACTGTCCATTACCTGAGAATTTATTTACTAAGAGAAATGCTAAATTTCATTACCTGGACTATTTTTTCTGTTTTCCTTTTCATGCTACCACATTATTCACATGGCTCTCTAGTCACACACATACACTGGTACACTTTGAGTTCTCCTCTTTATACATATGTATATATATATATGTATCCTATATAATATATCATGTGTGTGCCTTTATATATATATTTTGATATATATATAGTGTATGGGTGATACATATGAAATAATGTATTATATATATATGGTTGTGTGGGTGTAATGTAGGGATAGCCAATATGGATATATTCTAATTAGATTATATATATATATCATTGTGTATTGATTAGCTATAGAGGATATCTTGTGTAGATGTGTATTGGTAGGCTTGACATGGTATTACCTAGAATAGTCTTGTTAGACCTAGATTAGACTAGTTTGACCTAGATTAGACTTGGTTGACCTAGTTTGACCTTAGGGTTGACCAGAGTTGACCAAGAGTTGACTTTCGTCTAGATTGACCTAGTTTCATGTAGAATGCATTAATTTGCATCGTATTATCATTGTAGACTCATAGTGACTTGTACTGTTCTATAGGAGACAGACACCACTCCTCGGATAGTCTATATTCTCTCAGATTCACCGGTTACAGGCGAGTACATTCTCTGATCATTTCATATCCTGCATTAGGAGTATATTTCCTGCTTTAGATTACTTTACATGATGCTGACACGTTGGAAACACGGATTAGTACTATATGGATCTTATTGGACGATGTTATCCCCTTAGCGGATACATCGGGTATTTCGTGTTCGTGTACTTTATCGTGAACATCGTGTACTCCTTGTATTTGTGACATTCATGTACGAAACGTGTGAAATCGTATATAATCATGTATTCACATGACCTTCGTGTACAATAACATAACTTAGCCAGATCCTTGTGTATTGATTGGGGCGGGGGAGTAGAAGTGGTTATGTATTCAATCTTGTAGATTACTCGTGTACAACCTCTGTAGATTACTCGTGTATAACATCGTGCCGTTTACATAACCATCTTGTTCTCTGAATCACTAGACACTATCAGTTCTCTATTATACTGTAGCTATTTATTTACAGTCTTTTCTGTTTACCATATTATTCTTCAGTCTCTTGTATCTTACTCTCTAGCATGATTATATATCCTGACCTGCTATAATTTATTGAGATGTACTGTGCTCGCTCCTGTCCTGACTGGACCTATTAAAATATTACAGAGGACGAGGCTGAGGCGTTCTGCCCTACCTACTACGGTGCTACACTAGACGAGTGCCTGGACTTGGACCAGCAGCAGGATCCACTAGCAGTAGATGACACTCCCTTAGACTAGGACTGTCTTTACTTTACCTGGATTACTGTATTAGATTTTGAGATATTCTGAGACATGTATTTATTATAGACACTTAGAATTCTGGTTGGATCTCTGTGATGTTTCTTTCCTGGATATTATCATCTTTATCTTTCATTATCATTCCATCTTACCTGTTCTACCTTAGCTGTGGTTGAGTTATATTTCTGTTATGTCACCTCCATTCGGGGAGTATAACTGTTATTACCTTTAATTGTTAGATGTTGTGACCTAGGACAGCGTTCTACCGCCGACACTGCGGCGTAGGCTGGACGTACCCACGTCTCGTGCCCTTGGGTGCGGGTCGTGACACGTTTTTAGTGGTGGTCGGGTCGTGACACGTTTTTAGTGCAAGGTTGTGACACATGAGATTCCAGTTATATATTATTATAGATACCTGAATTGATTCCTTTCATTTATTGCAAGGTTGCTCTTGGGTGCGGGTCGTGACACGTTTTTAGTGGTGGCCCATGCAGGTCTAGGTTGGAAATGTAGTGGTATTCGAACTAGAATATCACTGCAGCCTGCAGTAGGAATTAGTATATTTTTGAAGGTACTCAATCACACTAGGAAAAATTCCTTATCAGATTCCATATATCTATTTTGCTGCTTATTGTCTTCCTTAGAATTTTAAACTATCCTCCTTTGATTTTTTCGACTCATTCTCAGTAATTATTTCTTGTTTGATCTGTGTCTCCAGGATGGTTGAGACGCGATCGCATTGCCCCGTGACGGGAGAGGCTGGAGAGGGGTCTGCCACCTCTCGTGTCCAGCAGCCAGCTCCCGGTAATACAGGGCCAGTGCAGCCCTCAGGAGTCGATGTTTCTGCCACTTTTGGAGGAGCACCTCCAGCAGTCAGGAGGCCAGTTGTGATTCCAGAGATCCTTCCCACGCAGCAGCCTCCGCCTGCGGGGATGGTAGATGCTGCACATCTCTTCTCCTTTGTGGAGAGGATTCTCGAGTCCCACCAGCAGCAGCAGACGAGGCAGACTGCAGATTTCAGACAGGGGATCGATGAGGCGCACCAGCTGGTACGCACTACAGTCGAGATGATCACAGCTCAGGGGACTCAGCAGCAGTCCCGTCGGAGGAAGAAGGATATACAGAAATTCCAGAAGATGCACCCTCGGGAGTTCTTCGGTACAGAGGGCATCCATGTTGCAGATGACTGGATAGAGCACATCGAAGAGATCTTCCGACTAGCAGAGGTACCAGCTCGACTCCAGATCGAGGCGGCGGGCAGCCAGATACAGGATTTGGCCCGTGCGTGGTATCAGGCCGATCCCAGAGTAGGAGTTGAGGGCCAGACTTGGGCCCAGTTCAAGGAGCTGTTTAAGGAGCAGTTCTTTCCTGATGTTGCCTTGGGAGGTATCGAGGCACAGTTCGAGGCTCTGGTTCAGGGGAACCAGACAGTAGCTGAGTATGCCGGGGAGTTCTGCAGATTGGCCCGGTTCATTGATGATTTGTCTGAGAAGACGAAGACGAGGAAGTTTTGCCGGGGTTTGATTAGAGAGATTCGGTCGCTGACTAAGAGCGACCGGAATACCACTTTTGCTGAGATATTTTCTGGGGCTATGGCGGCGGAGGATGACCTAGGGCTGAAGCAGAAGAGGGGTCGTGACTTCCAGGGTGGCAGTAGCAGTCAGAGGCAGGCCAAGAGGCCTCACTACCAGCAGCAGCATCAGCAGAGGCCAGTGCAGCAGTATCAGCAGCAGCATCAGCAGCAGAGGCCAGTACAGCAGTACCAGCAGCAGAGAGGGCAGCAGGCATCCAGGCAGCAGGCTGTTAGTTATACTTTCTGCAAGAAGCCTGAGCACAAGTAGGACAAGTGCAGGAAGAGACTCGGCAGATGCTTGATGTGTGGATCAGCAGACCATCAGATGCGAGAGTGTCCAGTTGCGTCGATGCGTCCGGTACCAGGAAGAGCTGGGGCAGCCAAGGCTCCAGCAGGCCAGTAGAGGGGACCAGCCCTGCCGACCCAGCAGCAAAGGTTCCAGCAGCACCAGCAGCATGCACGAGGTGGACAGCAGGTGCGAGCTTTCTCCATGGCAGCTGAGGATGCCGAGGCCATCGGAGAGCTGATAGCAGGTTTGGTTCTTCTAGATTCCCTTCCAGCATTTGCACTCTTTGATTCCGGGGCTTCCCACAGCTTTGTGTCAGTATCGTATGCTATTAGACACAGTTTGATTTCTGAACCATTGCCTAGGACCTGCAAGATCACGACTGGGGGCGGGGTCATCCTCGTGAGTGATGTTTGCAGAGGGCAGAGTGTCATTTTGGGAGGCCGAGAGTTGGGGGTGAGTCTGCTAGTCATGCCATTACCGAACTACGACATTGTATTAGGTATGGACTGGCTGAGTAGACACCACGCCCGTATTGATTTCTGTGGGGGTAGAGTTTTGTTCGGGGTGCCAGGAGAGCCAGAGTTTGAGTACACCCGGCGGCAGGCAGAGCAGGACGGTAGAGTCTTCTGTGGAGCTTCAGTTGAGGAGCAGGTGGCTCCGCATCCCTTGATCGCAGAGTTTATGGACGTATTTCCAGAGGAGTTGCCAGGGCTTCCACCGGACAGAGATGTAGAGTTCTCGATAGACTTGGTTCCCGGCGCGGAACCGATCTTCCAGCATGTCTATCGAGTGAACAACAGTGAACTGGTGGAGCTGAAGAAGCAGGTGGATGAGCTGCAGGACAAGGGCTTCATTCGCTCGAGTTCTTCACCTTGGGGTGCACCGGTACTTTTCGTACCCAAGAAGGATGGGTCGGTACGGATGTGTATCGACTACAGGGCACTTAACAACCTGACAATCAAGAACAGATATCCACTACCGCGGATCGATGATATGTTTGATCAGTTGAGCGGAGCTCGGGTGTTCTCCAAGATTGATTTGAGGTCGGGTTATCACCAGGTGAAGGTGAAGAGGGAGGATATTCCCAAGACCGCTTTCAGGACGCGGTACGGACAATTTGAGTTTTTGGCTATGTCGTTTGGACTAACCAATGCACCAGCAGTGTTTATGAATCTAATAAACAAGGTGTTCCACCAGTACTTGGACAAGTTCGTGGTGGTGTTCATTGATGATATCTTGGTATATTCCAAGACTGAGGAGGAGCACGAGGAGCATCTGCGGATAGTGCTAGAGACCCTCAGGAGGGAGCAGCTCTATGGGAAACTCTCCAAGTGTGAGTTTTTCTTGGATCAGGTAGACTTTTTGGGGCATGTGGTGACTGGAGATGGTATCTCAGTTGACCCCAAGAAGATTGTAGCAGTTGAGGCTTGGACAGCGCCGACTTCAGTAGCAGAGATCAGGAGTTTCCTGGGGCTGGCAGGATACTATAGAAGATTTGTGCAGGATTTCTCCCAGGTTGCAGAGCCGTTGACACGGTTGACCCGGAAGGATACTGAGTTTGTTTGGTCAGAGGAGTGTCAGGCAGCTTTTGATGAGTTGAAGAAGCAGCTTACGACAGCTCCGATTCTGACATTGCCTTCAGGATCAGGTGGTTTCACTATTTATAGTGATGCTTCAGGGAAGGAGCTGGGTTGTGTCTTGCAGCAGCATAGGAAGGTGATTGCCTATGCTTCCAGACAATTACGTCCCCATGAGAAGAACTACCCTACCCATGACCTGGAGCTGGCGGCGGTGATTTTTGGTTTAAAGTTGTGGAAGCACTATCTGTATGGCGAGAGGGTAGAGATTTTCGCAGATCACAAGAGCTTGAAGTATGTGTTTACACAGAAAGAGCTCAACATGAGGCAGCGCAGGTGGCTTGAGTTGATGAAGGACTTTGATATCTCACTTCAGTATCACCCGGAAAAGGCCAACGTGGTTGTCGATGCCTTGAGTAGGTATCCGACAGCCATGTGTTTGACTATGGATCGACACCTGCTTGCAGACTTGGAGAGCCTTGGGATAGAGGTGATTGTGCCCGGAGTGCAGATGCAGTTATGGGGCCTTCAGATACAGTCGGACTTGATGGACAGGATCAAGGCGACACAGTTCGATGATGTGGCTCTGCGGTGTATCCGAGAGCAGATCAGTGCAGGAGTGGAGGATGTTGAGTTCTCACTTGCAGAGGATGGTGCCCTGAGGCACGGTTCCCGGTTATGTGTGCCAGTGGGGAGCTCAGAGAGCAGATTATGCAGGAGGCTCACAGATCATAGTACTCTATACATCATGGTGCTAACAAGATGTACAGAGATCTGCGAGAGCATGTCTGGTGGTACGGGATGAAGAGGGAGGTGTCCCACTTCGTAGCTAGGTGCTTGATCTGTCAGCAGGTCGAGGCAGAGAGGCAGAGGCCCGGAGGATTGTTGTAGCCGTTGTCCATTCCAGAGTGGAAGTGGGAACATATTACCGTAGATTTTGTATCGGGGTTGCCGCGTACGCCAGGAGGGAAAGACACGATTTGGGTCATCGTTGATAGGTTGACCAAATCGGCCCACTTCTTGCCATTCAAGGTGGGTACGTCTACAGAGAGGCTCGCGGAGTTGTATATGAGACAGATAGTCAGGATTCACGGAGTTCCTGTCAGCATAGTCTCAGATTGGGATAGTCGCTTTACTTCCTATTTCTGGAGGAGTCTGCAGACTAGTTTGGGCACTCAGCTCAAGTTTAGTACTGCATACCACCCCCAGACGGACGGACAGTCAGAGAGGACTATTCAGACCCTTGAGGATATGCTGCGGACGTGCGTCCTGGATTTTGGAGGTTCCTGGGAGGATCACCTGTATTTGGTGGAGTTTGCTTACAACAACAGTTATCAGGCCAGCATTGAGATGTTACCGTTTGAGGCTCTGTACGGGCGTAGGTGTCGTACACCCTTATCTTAGGATGATGTTGGAGAGCGAGCTTTACTGGGACCAGAGATGGTTGTTGACGCAGTCGAGAAGGTGAAGCTCATCAGGGACAGACTTTGCGTGGCGCAGGACAGACATCGACACTGGGCCGATAGCCACCGGAGGCCACTGGAGTTTGAGGTACAGATTTAGAGATAGGATTAGAAGTAGGTTGTATTTTTGTTTGTTTTGTTTGATTGATCATGTTTGATTTTTAGTAACTTGAGACCTTGCTTGTGATTAGGTCGGAGACATAGTTTTTTTGCGGATATCTCTGACTCGTGGAACGATACATTTTGGTGGAGGTGGGAAGCTTAGCCCGCGCTTCATCGGCCCTTTCGTTATCAGCGGAAGAGTCGGTGACGTGGCATATAGGCTAGACTTGCCACCTGCACTAGTGGGCGTCCACAACGTATTCCAAGTATCACAGTTGAGACGGTACGTGGCTGACCCTTGCTATGTGCTCGATCACTCGGAGATAGAGGTTGGACCTACTCTCAGTTATCCAGAGCAGCCTGTGGAGATTCTGGATCACCGAGAGAAGGTATTGAGGAACCAGGTGATACCCTTGGTACACGTCGCATGGAGGCATCATTCTCCAGGAGAGTCTACCTGGGAGCGGGAGAATGAGATGCGCGAGCAGTACCCCTATCTTTTTGGACCTTGAGGTATACTTTTCTATCATTCTTAGCAGTTAGTTTCGCCTTTAAATTTCGAGGACGAAATTATTTTAAGGGGGGTAGATTTGTCACTACCACTTTTCTAGCTTGAGGGTATTTTAGTCATTTTCAAAATTTTAGAATTTAATTTGAATTATTATTATT
Source organism: Iris pallida (assembly GCA_029216955.1). Taxonomy (NCBI): domain Eukaryota; kingdom Viridiplantae; phylum Streptophyta; class Magnoliopsida; order Asparagales; family Iridaceae; genus Iris; species Iris pallida. The sequence goes on from JANAVB010033217.1 coordinate 11,514,617, forward strand.
ATTTATAATTATTGTGATTTTTAAGTGATTTTTAGAATAATTAATTTTTGGTGTTTTAGAGACTTTGACTTATGTTGACCTTGGAGACTAACCTAGTGGCTAACCTAGGTCATGGCTAAGTGATTAGGATTTGGAAACCTAGGTTGACTTAAGTTAATGAGGATTAACTCATTGGGATTAGTTTGGTGAATTTAGGAGCTAGTTTGATTAAGTAATGGCTTGTGAAATCACAAGTCATTTCATGACTTAAAGGCTTAATGGCCCATAGGCCCACACCCATTGAACCAAGCCCTAACCCTAAAAAATCTGACCAGCCATAGTGTGTCCCCTTCCCCTATTTATATCCTCTTGAAATTAGGGTTGCCTCTTTAGGAAACTTTGCCATTTGGAAGAGGTGAGTCCCCATCTTTGTAAATCCTTAGAAAATTCATTTATTCTCCAAATTCCTTCAAACAAATTGCAATAGAACCTAATGTTAGTATTCTTGCTGTTGTTGATGAGTATTTTCAGGGAACACACAATTTGAGGAAGTTTGGTGGCTTGTGAAACTCTTCCCATTTGGGGATTTTGAACCATTGTTCACCTATAGGTATAATTCCTTCTATTGCTTTTAAATTCTATTAAAAATCATTTCTAGGATGTCCTAACCCTAACCTAACAGTAGGATAGGCTAACCCTAGAATTTGGACCCATTTCGTGTCCGTATCGGACACGTACCAGTGTGTATAGATAAGTGTTCGACGAAATGTCTCAAAGGACACTTCGTTCGAGTTTTTGAATTCTAATTGAATAGGAAATTAGTCCTTGGTGTCGCTTAGGGATTTCAAGTGTCGTGTGGTGATTTCCGTGTCGTGTCGGGTCACGGGGCACAAGGGAACACGCGGGTGTGGGTGTGTGCGCGCGGCACTGTAGCTCCCCTGCTACTCGGGGGCTATTCCGTGCGGGACACGCCACCTCGACCCGAGAAATTTGACACAGTGGTTGGGGCACTGCCTGACACGAGGCTCGTAAAATTTCACGAGCTCTCGTGTCGTGTCGGACATGCATTTCCGTGTGCACGGGGATACACTATGTGTGGGTATGTTCTGAGTTTGTGTTCTGTGTTGTAATTGATTTTTAATGCTGTAATTTATGTTTTAAGTTGCTAAATAGATCCTAGGTATGTTATATAATCTCAGTTATTTAGGTTACATGATTAACTTAGGTTTTTGGATGTGGAATATTGGGTTAAAATTGGTTTGAACTGCAAATATTTCTGATACTGTCTTGACACTAGTGTTCCAGTCTAGTTCCTAACAATTAATCCCTGTTTTAGTAATTATTTCACTACTAAATATCCCCCGCATATCATTGTTCATGCCTAGTTCATAATCCATTCAAATGTAGGCTTTTGGAATGTGTAAATAGGATTTTAGTAGTTGAGTTGGTTCAACTGTTATGAACTGATATTACACTCCTTTGCTATATGAGATTTTTCACTCATTAACTGAGATTATGTAGGAAGTAACCTGAGGCTTGTTCCTTGAAACTGATAGGATTCACTGTTATTTGCCTTCCACCATTTTTTCCAGTTTTCTCTTGACCTGAGAAATAGGATATTAGTTTGAATTGATTTTCCTGTTTATGTTCACTGAGTTCACTGTTTAAATCTGGACATTGATTTCCCTCTTGCATTACATGTGTTAACCTGATACTTGTTCCTCCTTAACTGAATGATACTCTGTTTAATTGCTTCCTACTGTTCCAGTTTTCTTAAACCTGAGAAGAGAATGTTGGCACTTGTGTGCATTGTTTTGGGGTTTAGTTCTTAAATGGGATTTGAAATGTGTGGTTTGAATGTTAGTTTAAATTCTTAATTCCTGAACTAGTTCCCTTCCTTTCAAATCAAGTTGTTGTTAACTGTTAATTCAAAAGAACTGAGAATAGGTTGTTGACTAATGGGTGGTTTCAAATATGTGTATACCTGAATTGATTCCTTTCATTTATTGCAAGGTTGTTCTTCTGTTTACCATATTATTCTTCAGTCTCTTGTATCTTACTCTCTAGCATGATTATATATCCTGACCTGCTATGATTTGTTGAGATGTACTGTGCTCGCTCCTGTCCTGACTGGACTTGTTGAAATATTACAGAGGACGAGGCTGAGGCGTTCTGTCCTACCTACTACGGTGCTACACTAGACGAGTGCCTGGACTTGGACCAGCAGCAGGATCTACTAGCAGTAGATGACACTCCCTTAGACTAGGACTGTCTTTACTTTACCTGGATTACTGTATTAGATTTTGAGATATTCTGAGACATGTATTTATTATAGACACTTAGAATTCTGGTTGTATCTTTGTGATGTTTCTTTCCTGGATATTATCATCTTTATCTTTCATTATCATTCCATCTTACCTGTTCTACCTTAGTTGTGGTTGAGTTATATTTCTGTTATGTCACCCCCATTCGGGGAGTATAACTGTTATTACCTTCAATTGTTAGATGTTGTGACCTAGGACAGCGTTCTACCGCCGATACTGCGGCGTAGGCTGGACGTACCCACGTCTCGTGCCCTTATTCTAGGGTGCGGGTCGTGACACTCCATCTATTCTACCCTAGGGGCACCACCAGGCGGCCTGAACTGCCGCAAGGACGCCGCCACGAGCCGCCGGCCGACGATGGACGTCCTCGCGCTCGGCAGGACAGCACCCTGTTCTGCGAACTCCACAGCGAGGTAACCTACTTCGAACACCAATTTCTTCCTATTCGATCAATAATTTTCGAAGCCATAAATTGTTTTGGAGAGCCGATATAACCCTCTTCGAAACCCTTCAAAGGGAGTTCGTCGTAGACGCGCGATCGACCCAGGAAATCGACGTGAAGTTGATGGAAAAACTTGTCCAGAAATAGGACGATTACAGTCCAACTGCCCATATTTGAAGATCGATTACGATCGATCTAGTGTCATTTTAGGAATTCTAATTGAACCATTATTTAGACAGCATGTAGGACAACAAGACCCTTCAGATAGATTAATTTTTTGTTCACAATTTAATGAGTAATTGGATCGTAAAGTTCACCGAAAAACTGTTTTGGAAAACTTAAAAATTGATCCACACGACGTGCGTCCCGCCATTCCGGGCGACGTGGTCGCGAACCGTAAGCATCGAAAGCTGCGTAACGGCTTCGTGGTCGTGTGGGCTTTGACAGAATTCAAATTGGTCGCATGTGCGCGACGAATTTGATGCGTATCCGTCGAAATTCATCGTATCGTGCACTTTACAAATTCTCCAATTACTTTGTGCACGCTCGTCAGATCGAGACGAAACTTGCGCCAACAGGACCGTATCATTTTTTTGGTCCTGTATGCCAAGTTTGGTCCGATTCTGAGACAGTTGATAAAATCACCGTTTTGCGGGCACCACGATCCAACTCAACGGGCGATTTTGTGCACGGCCCGCCGAAATCCAACTTTGGACATACGGTTGGGTTCGTATCGGAAAACTGGATCCGTAGACATATAGTTTGACGACTTTAGAGACCGTTGACTCTGGCACGCATTTCGGTACAAAGCGGGTCCAACGACGAACATCGTTTTTGTCCAAAATTACCGTTTTGCCCCTGTGTCCAGAATTGGACTTAAGGACAGGTAATCCTAGCTAATTTGACTATTCTGAGAACAATGATACTGTTTATTTTAGCATCCGGAGACTTCTACATGTGTTGACTGATTGTGGCTCATAGAGTGGTATGGTATTTTGGTTTCTCCAGCTAAGGACCTCAGGCAAGTGCACTTTCTGATTGCTTTCCGATTCATAGTAGTCTTTTCATTCCATGTCTATACATATATCTTGCTGCTTGTTGACACGCTGGTCACACGGAGTAGTCGGGAGGGGAAATATCTTAGTACACATGTGAACTACCCAGAAATATCCTCAAAATGTCTATTATTGCATGATAGCAGCTGCACACGACACGTGCAGTGAGCCAGATTTACCCCCTAGCCGTTCACATGTCGAAAATGATATTTCATGCCACTTAGATAGATGTCTTTTATTAGTTTTTCCTTTGTTGTCTTCTCTACCGTGCTATGTCATCAGTTTTCTTACTAGCTTTCATATTCCATATGCTATTTTCATGTCTTGTTAATTCTATTGTGTTTTGCATTGTCGTCGATTTGTGTACTTGTTCCATTCCTGACTGGAAACCAACAATTTTCAGGTTAGCCGCGATCATTCTTAGCACTGGGAGGCTTGGGTATGCTGAGGACAACCTAGAAATAGATAGCAATTGTATCATTTCATTAATTGTAAAACTTTGTATTTTTTTTTAATTGTAAATGTTGTAATAAATCTAGAAATGTGAATGAGCAATATTATTTTATTTGAGCATTTATTTCTTGCGGGCTTGACAGCGTTCTACCGCCGACTCTGCGGCGTAGGCTGGCTTGGACACGTCTCTTATCCGAAAAAAAGGGGTGCGGGTCGTGACAAGTTTTTGTGGTGGCCCACGCAGGTCAGTTTTCGCAAAAGATTGCAAACTCGCAGTAGTACCATATTAGTCGTACTATTGCGAGCCTGCGCCCAGGAAACGCTCATTCACAATTAGGATTAAAATAATTTAAGAAAATGACTAGGACTAGGAGTCCCTTGTTCAAATTGACCGTTGGGTAGATAAGGTTGTTAGATTGGCCATGCTATTTTTGAATTCAGATAAACTTGCCCGATCTCTATAGAAACACTATACTTTTGATATGACATTATGATCCAATGTGGATCCACTATTCACTGGTAAGTTAGTCTTAGCTATAATTAAGGCTTTAACCTTGATAACATGTTCAATTTCCTTTTTGCTTTATTTAGATGTAAACTTTATATCATAAATTAGAATTGCCAATTTTAGATTCTATTTGATGTAAGGAGTTGGTTTATAATTTTTGATTATGTTATTCCTGTATGAACCCCGAGTTAGATTTGATTTAAAGTTTTCCCTCAGCAATTTGAAATGCATAGGGAATAGATATTAGAATGTTTGTATTTCTTTCGTATTTAGTTATTTTCTCCTTGTTAAATCTTTAATTTAAATGTTGTGATTGATAGGACAATTCTTACGCTCTAATTTTTAGTCAACTTGTTTGAATCTCTAGAAGCTCATAAATTTTACGGTTATAGTTAGAGAAATATTAGCTAACCCATAAAGTTTAGACAGCAGCGCACTGTCGTCAATTATTTGAGAGTGGAGAATGTGGGTTCACTGCAGCCAGCAACGCACTGGCGAGGCACAATCCATAGAAATGAAACCATTTTGAGGATCATAGGTTATAAAATATTACTAAAACTATGTCCTAGTTGACCTCTTAGATCTTAGATACCCTTGTGTCAATATAGAGTAGAGTACCTGATAGCTTATCATATCTAAATCACGGAACCAAGGATTTACCTAGAATATAGAATTTAGAGTTCCATAACTCATTAGTCGACCAAGGCCTTAGGAATGAGAAGATAGAAGGTTGACTGTATAAGCAGGAACACCCGGTAAGGTTTTGATTCTCTCCAAACTCGAACTACTTGTGCCTCCTTTCCAAAAAAATCTTACCTACTTATATTCTTTGACTATCTTGACCAATGCTGCTATTACATCCTAGTTTTGCAAGCTTGCCCTTCTATCGAGCTTGATTCGAGACATGTGTTTATTGGGGACGCCCGCTAACATATTGTCTAATCACAATCATTATATTACGGTCTGATCAACCATGATACAATTGGTTCGCTCTTCATCTAATTACCTATGTGGATTGAGATATAGATGTCTCTAGGATCTCATCCACGACTGCTTTAACAATTCCTCTTGAATTATTCATTCGCCTTTGAATCACGTAATTGTATTCAGTGACATCTCTCTTGAACTCCTTATCGTTTTTGTCTTCCACTGACTAGAAAGACGAAAGCTTGTAATTGATAGATAGATATAGAGTATCCCCATGACCATGATAGTTATATACGCAAGTGTAGCTACCATCGGTCAGCCCTGTGACAGGAACCTTGCCACCATATCCTAGCCTCTAAGGTGGGTGGACGGTAAGCCTTCTAGAATCTTGAGATGTATGAGGATTACCGATTGATTAGAATAATTTCCCACTAGGATGAGGAACAGTGCCCATGGACTCCCACTTTCCATTTAGATCACCTTGTGTCCCCGACCGTGCCATTAATAAAAAGAGCACGAGACCAGCTGTTACCCCTCAACAAATTTCATATCCAAGATCTAGACAAGTCCACCTTCATCTAGGTATATCATATCCCACTCAAACCCATCCCCTTGTACTCTATTTTTGTGCTACGACTTTCAGGTTAAAAAGGACCAACTATAACCCATACCATGATACCAGTATACTTCCCGACTAGCAACTAGCTCAACCACTTGGGTTGAAACCTATTCCAGGTCACCCTAATCTAGTAGGAATAGTTTTATCAATGGGATCATGTCCAGCCAATGTAGATTGAAATCCAAGGATCATCCAACCAACGATTGCTGTCCAAATAGAGAACCCATTAAGACCACAATTTTGATTTTTCAAATTCTGTTCCATTATGGAACCTTGTTTGAATTAGAATTTTGAGAACGAGATTTCTGTATTGCACGGATTGCAGGCCACTCTAAGTAACGAAGGGCTCTTCGACGTAGCAAGTGACTGAACTAGAGTAGCCCAATCTAGAAAATAAGCCAGTGGTTCATAAACTCCCTTCTATCCGTAACATTGGATACTCTCCACTGCTCTTAGAACTTCACAGTTGCTCCCGATTATTCTGTCTTATCTTCCTGTCCTCACTACTTCAGAGCGACGAATAGTCATGCTTATTAGAGTTTACCAATATTTTTTAGTTACTTGTGTAAATTACTGCTTTCTAAGTTCGGGTTGCTTGATAGATACGAGAGGGTTTTAGAAACCAGATGCCTAGATATTTGTTGGTAGGATTGTTAGCAACTAGTTAGAAGATTATGAGTTTTTAGTTTGAGGAGTAGTGTGACCAAAGGTGGGTAGAAGTCCTCGATGATTCGTAGTTACGAAATGGCAAGGAGGAAGATATAACTATTTCTGAGAAATTAAAATTCGAGGGTATTGTAGTAATAGTAGATTTATTATTTTAAGTTTGAATTTTGGGCATGTTTACGAGTTAGAATTTCGAGGACGAAATTATTTTTAAGGTGGGTAGATTTGTAGCTCCCCTTCCCGGAATTTTGAAATAATCTATTTTACTTATTTTAATTAAATGGTAATTTTTAGATTTTTTTTAATAATTAATTATCACATTTAATTGTTATATTAAATTGTTATAATGTGCTTTATATTTTATGCATATATAAATTATATATATGTGTATGTGCATGTATATATAAATATATATATATACTAATTGTGTATGTGTATGGAAATACACATATTAATATAATAAGTAAATATGTGAAGATATATGTATGTGTATGTATATATATAATATATATATTATATGTGTATGTGTGTATACATGTATACAGATGAATATATATATATATATATATATATACATAGATATATGTGAATTCTGTATGTGTAAATTCTAAATATATTAAATATGTATATATAAAATATATAAATATACGTGTATGTGTATTTATACAAATTATATAATTATATATGTGTGTGTGTATTTATATAAATAAGGACGTATATATATAAATGTATACGTACGTATGTATATATATATATATATATATATATATATATATATATATATATATATATATATATATATATATATATATATAAGAGTTGTGATAATAGATAAAGAAAAAAAGAAAAAGAAAAAGAGTTAGGAATAAATAAGCAGCAAGCGCCCAGTGGGCCGAGCCCAACCCATACCAGAGTTGATATAAGCCCCACGTAAACCTCAGGCCGCCACAGCTTCCTATAGGCAGAGCCCAACATTCCCCATCCCAAACAGTGTTCTGTTGCTTTCAAAGGAAATCAACAGCAGCTAAGCCCAGGCTTTCACGAGCCCAAAGCCAAAGCCCCCACAAAATCGAGCAAGCCTTCAGGCATGAACCCGAGACCCCTCTGTTCGACCCAGAGTATTATATACACGCGCGTATATATATTGAGAGGTCGACGCAAAACCCTAAAACCTCCATCATTTTCCACCCTAGGCGCACCACCAGGCGGCCTGAACCGCCGCAAGGACGCCGCCACGAGCCGTCGGCCGACGATGGACGTTCTCGCGCTCGGCAGGACAGCACCCTGTTCTGCGAACTCCACAGCGAGGTAACCTACTTCGAACACCAATTTCTTCATATTCGATCAATAATTTTCGAAGCCATAAATTGTTTTGGAGAGCCGATATAACCCTCTTCGAAACCCTTCAAAGGGAATTCGTCGTAGACGCGTGATCGACCCAGGAAATCGACGTGAAGTCGATGGAAAAACTTGTCCAGAAACAGGACGATTAAAGTCCAACTGCCCATATTTGAAGATCGATTACGATCGATCTAGTGTCATTTTAGGAATTCTAATTGAACAATTGTTTAGACAGCATGTAGGACAACAAGACCCTTCAGATAGATTAATTTTTCGTTCACAATTTAATGAGTAATTGGATCGTAAAGTTCACCGAAAAACTGTTTTGGAAAACTTGAAAATTGATCCACACGACGTTCGTCCCGCCATTCCGGATGACGTGGTCGCGAACCGTAAGCATCGAAAGCTGCGTAACGGCTTCATGGTCGTGTGGGCTTTGACGGAATTCAAATTGGTCGCGTGTGCGCGACGAATTTGATACGTATCCGTCGAAATTCACCGTATCGTGCACTTTACAAATTCTCCAATTACTTTGTGCACGCTCGTCAGATCGAGATGAAACTTACGCCAACAGGACCGTATCGTTTTTTTGGTCCTGTATGCCAAGTTTGGTCCGATTCTGAGACAGTTGATAAAATCACCGTTTTGCGGGCCCCATGGTCCCACTCAACGGACGATTTTGTCCACGGCCCGCCGGAATCCAACTTTGGATATACGGTTGGGTTCGTATCGGAAAACTGGATCCGTAGACATGTAGTTTGACGACTTTAGAGACCGTTGACTTTGGCACGTATTTCGGTGCAAAGCGGGTCCAACGGCGGACATCGTTTTTGCCCGAAATTACCGTTTTGCCCCTGTGTCCAGAATTGGACTTAAGGACAGACAATCCTAGCTAATTTGACTATTCTGAGAACAATGATAATGTTTATTTCAGCATCCAGAGACTTCTACATGTGTTGACTGATTGTGGCTCATAGAGTGGTATGGTATTTTGGTTTCTCCAGCTAAGGACCTCAGGCAAGTGCACTTTCTGATTGCTTTCTGTTTCATAGTAGTCTTTTCATTTTATGTCTATACATATATCTTGCTTCTTGTTGACACGCTCGTCACACGGAGTAGTCGGGAGGGGAAATATCTTAGTACACATGTGAACTACCCAGAAATATCCCCAAAATGTCTATTATTGCATGATAGCAGCTGCACACGACACGTGCAGTGAGCCGGATTTACCCCCTAGCCGTTCACATGTCGAAAATAATATTTTACACCACTTAGATAGATGTCTTTTATTAGTTTTTCCTTTGTTGTCTTCTCTACCGTGCTATGTCATCAGTTTTCTTACTAGCTTTCATATTCCATATGCTATTTTCATGTCTTGTTAATTCTATTGTATTTTGCATTATCGTCGGTTTGTGTACTTGTTCCATTCCTGACTGGAAACCAACATTTTTCAGGTTAGCCGCGATCATTCTTTGCACTGGGAGGCTTGGGTATGCTGAGGACAACCTAAAAATAGATAGCAATTGTATCATTTCATTAATTGTAAAACTTTGTATTTTTCTTTAATTGTAAATGTTGTAATAAATCTAGAAATGTGAATGAGCAATATTGTTTTATTTGAGCATTTATTTCTTGCGGGCTTGACAGCGTTCTACCGTCGACTCTGTAGCGTAGGCTGGCTTGGACACGTCTCGTATCCGAAAAAACGGGTGCGGGTCGTGACATAACTTCTCATTTATTCACCAACATTTTCCTTGCATTTCTATCTTGGTCGCAACATATCACTTCGTTTGGATCCATACACATATTTTAGGCGTCCCCAAAACATGTGCATTTCAGCCAAAGTCCGCGCTAGTGCGATAAATTCTTCCCATAATGTTATCTCAGTCGCAACCTATCACTTCGGCTGGATCCATACACACATTTTAGGCATCCCCAAAACATATTTACTTTAGCCAACTTCCCTATTAGTGCGATTCGATCAGCCATGATATAACTCTCTTGTCCAAATCCGACTTAGCATCCTTTCAATTGACTTATTACTTTATTCACTTGCCACAATCACTATCTTCCAGGCCACAACACTTAACATCAGGGACAACTCGGTTAAGCCCTCTACCCAAGCATAATATTTCTAACATTCGGTCAAGGGTCTAACTTAGAGCCAAATCAAGAGTTCCCAACATGTAATCATATTCCTTTCTGAATCCAACCATATTTCTCACCGAGGCAATTCATCTTTTCTAAAAGATACAATCCGACGTCACCCACTATCGATTACCCGAATCAGGATATAATTCTATGCAACAGTCAAGGTTAACTTAGCTACCCGACTATAGGTACACTCAAGTCTTACCTTACGATTGAAATTCCCACTTATGGCCGACGTATAACTTAGAAAGGTCAACCATCTCCAAGGCACAAGTTGAAGCATACATTCCCTTAGGTCAATACTCATTATCACCGTTTCTCGTTCAATGCCACAAGGTCATCCTATGGGTCTCCAATGGTCACCTATTATTCAGTCAATCTCTAAGGTTAGCTACACTGACAGCTAAACTTAATCGTTCAGGTGACTTCTCTAGAGTTGACGGCTACTAGGGTTATACTAGTTTCTTATTCTTAGGGCCAACAAGCAACCGACATTCTAAAGAACTCTACCCAAACCTATGGGTATCCACTCAGTCTGAATAACTATTCGCCATTGTTGTTTATGCCAACAATTGGTAAGTCATCAACTGGTCGCTAGGGTCAAGTCTATCTATCCAGGGTCTTCCTCAAGGAAATAATTCCCACAGAGGCTCATTCTTAGACTTACCCAACGATCGACTAAGATCGATCTATCAATATTACGGTCAATCCCAATACGACATACGATTCTCATCGTTCTAATAATCCATCAAGTAAATTTCCAATGATTCAATTTCTATTTCAATTCCTTTGTACCCACACGAACCCATAAGCCAAGGCTAACTATTCAAGGGTCATCGATTCCGTTAGTCTCAACAGGACTATGGAACCATACTATTCGGTCCGTATGACAAAGTCATACCACTAAGTCATAAGCTAGAAATCTATATCCCAACCGACAATCACCTATTCTGACATTATCCAACACATTTGCAATTTCTCGTTCCCATTCGTTTCTCAATCATCAAACTATCTTACGGACATTCTTAAATCTCATGCAGCAATGATCGAGTAGTTCATTCCATTCAATCCGACAATTCTAGTATCAACTAATCATTCTCTATGCAACACAAATATTCAGGGTTTCTACTTGTTACTTTCTAGTATAATTCAATTCCTCATCATACATGCACATATGCAATGACTATCCTTTGGTGATCAAGATGGATTAACATCTATTACACCTTAGGGTTAAGGCACAGATCTCTAATATTCCTTTGGTTCACCGACAATATTTTTAAAACATTCAGCTTAGCAACCAACTTTGTATTAGCCACATATGATTTGCATCCAACCAATCGAAGTCAACATTCAGATGTTTTAAGCAACAACATTCTCTAGCCAAATCCATTTACCCATAGCATACTGTCTTTACTAGTCTGAGTCATCACTCGACTAAACAATTTCTAACCAAGCCATCGATTACAATTTCTAAAATCTCACTTCCCAGCATAACATCAACGTCAAGGGGCACTCGAGTCCTCAAATAACAATACATGACTCCCAACTAAGTCTCGGCACTACCCAGTACCCACAGATAGTCTCATTGCTATCCTATGGAAAAGGGTCAACATACATCTCGTTCTGAGGTGGTAGAGGCAATATACCACTCAGAAACGAAGCCATCCTTAAACAATACCAACTCAATTCTATTCCAGATTTTCATGATCTATAATGATCATAACACTTAGCCAATATCTCAGGGTCTCAAATCACAAGCCAACATTCTTAGGGTCTCAAATTCTCAAGGCTAACACACATGAGTCCACTCAGCAATTCTGTTGAACTCATCCATCTATGGTTTCATTCCTAATTCTTTTCCAACATCACATGCAATTTCTCAACTTGTTGCAACATACATAGCCACTTTTCTTTATTCCTACATTTCAAACAACATTCACACTATACTATACTATGACATCGAGTCTTTGTTGGGTTATTTGTGTCCAACCAACAACAATCATTCATTTAGGGGCATCACAATGTATATAGACTTATTGTATGGAACATCCAGTAAGCAGCCAATAGGGTCAATGAACTTTCAGACACGAACAACATAGGATGATTACAGAATAACAACAGCATAATCGTGGAAGCAATCTTTGATTTAATTGCGAAAGCAACGTTGAGTGATCGCGAAAGCAACTTTGGTTAATCGTCGATGCAACTTTGATTTGAAATGAATCAAAGAAGAGACCAAGGACGTAAAGCCGTGCTCTGATACCAATTTGTCACGCCCCGATTCATAGAGTCATTTATTCACATATTTTATCTCTTGGAATCGATCGTCCTCGCTTGGGCGTGATGCCGTACAAGTCTGGTATTACACTTGTACAAGACAAAGATGGTACGTACTTGGTTATCTTTAAATAGGAACACATCGCAGCGGCAGAAGCAGATAAATTGAAGTTAATGAGGACAATCTTTCACATTAATTAGAAGTACATCACTTATTTATAGCAGCGGAGGTAAAAGGATAACTTGAAGTCACACAGAGATATATAGAACTTATTCTCTTTATTGATAATTGAAGAAGAGTACAAGACTTGTATTGGAATACAATACTTACAACAAATCTCACGTTACATTGAAAGCCAACTGAACAATGCTACAAAGCTTACAAGATACTTGGATACATTGGATTACAACTAGATATACCGACTTGGCCTACATCTCACTGGTACAACTGATTACAATATTCCATACATTATGTCCTTTATAAACAGAAGACATCATCTTGTACAAGGAGAGCTTCTGTAAGCCCAACAAATCTTCGATGCCGCGGGACCAATCAAGCCAATCTTCGTGTGTAGAACATCCCAAGCACGAGCACCTGCCCACAAAACGTGGGTCAGCACATCATCTATGTACTGGCGAGCAGAATCCAACCCACTCGCCTAAGCCAACATTTAAGAAACCAATTAAGCAGCATTCATTAGAATGATCTTTCTATTTGGGACCTATCATCAGTTTACAGTTCATGGGCAATATTCATAGTGAAACATGTAAACATATTCTTAGCTAGCAATATTCATGTGGACGTATCATTAAAGCATTCTTGGTGTTATCATGCAAAGACATCATTGAGGCATCGTTTATATTAACATCTTAAACATGTTATGACAATTCTCACTTCAAGTATAACTTAGGATGTATGTCATGTTTGAGTAATGCTTATAGCATGGCATCTTTCTAGCATACTGAATTTAACATGTTAAGCAGGTTCTCATACTGAAAGGCTACATACAACATCATTTATTTGGCACGTTAAGCACGCAGGTTAGACCAACACAGATATTGAGTATATCACACTTAAGTGATTTCTTACTGACAGCCAACTCCCTTGTACCTGTATCAAATACAGGTTATCAGATATACTTACTCTGCCTACACAAAATATTCATTAGCGTACATCCTGACTACATGGTCACTGGTGTTGTTAAACCATATGGACTCATTTCATTTCATTTCACTTCAAGATAATACGGTCAACATAGTAGGTGGCGAGCCTCTATGTCACCCTGCATTATCCGTGCTCCCACAACACTCATCATTATTTTCTCCTAGGTCGAATCGGTCCCGGCGCCCTGGTACCGTTCGAGGAAATTAAAACTCAAACCTTGTATACAAGTTGTCCATGACCATGCGAATGCATATCCGACTCGATTGTGAACATAATCGCATGGTAAAATATATTAAGGAAAGTAAAGGCAACAATGCATCATTAGTCATATTCAATGATTTATTTCATCATTACCATCATTTCATTTAGTGATCTCAAAGATCCCATACTTCATCATTTCTCATTCATTGCTTCATTGCAACGTTTCTCATATCGTTCCTTTCGACAAGGAATATAACATTCATTCATTTCATAGGGACATTTATTCATTCTTTCATTGCTTATAAGGGACATACAACATTTCATATTCTTGCAACAGTTATACAGAGAGTACATGATTCAAGTATTCGTTTAATTCTCATAGCCAGTACACTGTCTATTCTATTATTCACAAGGCATCTTATTATTCAAGTGTTTTACTGTTTCAGCAGTATTAAACATAAGGGACAATGTTATAAATTTATTCTCAGACATCAAATCACATTAGCAGTTTAATGTGTTGTACATTTCAAAAATTCTCAGCATAAGCATCTCTATTGTTCAACAACTAAAACATAGGACATTTAGGGACAATTCATAGTATTTCAATACTTCATTTTATTAAGCATGCAGGAATAAGGAGGAAGGAGGACAGTTCCACTTGCCTGCATAAAAGGGTCTTTCTGTTCCGATCACACACAATTCCACCAACCGTAGCTCCACCAGCGAGCCATGTTCCAATACCCATTCTGTCTAGCCAGCTAAGAGAGACTACATCAGTCTTAATTCTTCTGATTTCCAACCCCAGTCACGGTCCAATATTTTGATCCCATCCAACAAGCCAACCAAATGCCTCGTGCGGAGCGGGGCATTACAGCCTCGACGACTGACTTACAATCCCGTCATATTTCTTCTCGGCGACTGACCATCGCTCGAGCTTAACATTCTTTGAACTCAGGGAACGGCTACTGCATAGCATTCCCACTTAACTTGAACATAATGTGTTCCTTAAGTGTCAACAGACCGTGACTAACTTTCTACTAAACCAACCGTAGCTCGTGTCTTAAACTAACTCGTATTCTACGCGACGCTATCGTCCAAGTCATACTTTATATGACGGGCCTTGGGATCGTGGAACTATTTAACTTGACAACCGCATAAAAAGCGGGACAACACTTAGAATAACTTAGGTCGATCGGCATAACTTTGCTTAACTTACTCAAGCCTACAACTTAACCCGAGGGACGAACAAAGGCTATGCCAAGCCTTGCATCGTGCAAGCGTGCATGCTTTATCGAGCATTTATGCGGGCGACACCTATGACTTAGGCTAATTCATGGTTTTATATCGAAGACCAACTTTCCTTCTTCGAAGCCACGAGACGAAGGATCGAGTGTCATTTTTAAAGCACTCCGTGCACCAACTCTAAGCCGACCGTTGGACCTTTCCATGTTCTAACTCAATTTGACCCAACTTGGAATTATTCTCTTAGCTATATGGATTCGCCTCTTTTATTATCAAGCCTACTTGTGCATTTGAAAACATTCATTTTATTAGTGCGAAGGCCAAGCTGAGGCAAGTTCACCGAAGCCACCCACATGAGCGAGGGGTCGCCTCGACCGAGCGATGTCTCCGAGTAAGCCATTGCAAGGCTAAGTTCGAACGCCGTCGGCGTTTCGATTCCTCCGATTGACTGAGCGGGACGGGGTACTACATCATACACCACTCAGAAAAAGTTTCGTCCTCGAAACTAACTGAGTACTTACTTATCGACTTATCACTTTATTCAACATTCAAAGACTTTCGCACACACTACTCCTATGCGTTTCCTCAACCCGAGCCACGCTCGTGCTATGGTTATCTTTCACCTCGAACAACTATATCTTAACTTAGGTAACTTACTCTCGTCGCGCATACGGACAACTCAGTTCTAGGCAAACCATCCGATCAACCAACATTCAAGTTTGTCTCAACTAATAATCGTACTACCACCAATCTTTTCCTTGAAACACGATTTCAAAATCTTCGACACTTTTACATTCCTCAAGTCTTACTTGAATTGAACGTATCACTTGGTTGGATCGTGCACATATTCTAGGCGTCCCCAGAATATATGCATTTCAGCCAAGCCTCGTGATAGAGAATTTTGCCATCACCGCCTGAGTCGGATCGTGCATATATTCAAGCGTCCCTGATATACATGCATGTCAACCGAGTCTCGTGAGCGGTGCCTCCACAATTCCTATCTCTTCGCACCGGGACGTCTGCCTAACCGCTAGGCTATGTCTTTAGGCTAAGGTCATCCGTCAGTATTGGAATCATAGTTCCCAAACAACAATATCAACACTGACCCCATCCTAAGGTCAAACCAAATTAATAGTATGAGGTTTTCTACCCAAGCTCGCATCACTCCGATTTCTAAACATCGAGCATCGATTCCCTACACATATCCCAACATTCGTCGTACGGGGTCTGAGTCATTCAGCAAAGCCATCCTACAATAACTCACATTTCAACCAATTCCTCAACATATCAATATCACTCGTTCATCAAGCCATTTCGCATAGTCTATCTCTTCGAACACGTTCGACATAATCCGCCTATCAATCATTCCAAGTCAAGCACGCTACGACACAATTTATTGCTAAGCCATAATTCACATTTCATATTTCCTAAGTCGTTCATCACAATTCACGTATTCGATCATAAGGTCGTCTAACTTAACAATATGTTGTGTCCCGATCTCACGCAATTTAGATTATCCACGGTGGGCATGAATCACCATGCACGCTCTCGCGGGATAATCATCCTCATCAGGATGTAACTCTTATTTGAGTCTAAACTAATTCATTTTTGATACGCATATTGGATCTATTCAATTCTAAAGTTTACTCAATCATCAATCGCAAGTCCAAACATCCTCGAATTTTCTTTCGCATCAAACCAATAAGTCGAGACAATCAAAGTTGTCGGGTCCTGATTTTCTAGTTCGGTCATTTCTGCGACATGAATCACCATGTCAGCGCTCACGCAGAACGATCGTCCCAAATCCGATACGACGCATGTGCGAGGCTAGAGTTGCGCTCGCGCAAGACAAGAATGTCGACGCTGTGGTTATCCGCGTAACCATCAAGACACTTGTGTTTTTATCCATATTTATTTTAATCAAAATCCTAAGTATAGCATCCATCAGAAAAATAACACTTGTACGATCGTCATTCCTCAAATTTTTCTTTGCAACAAATTTCGAGTCGTGCGAATGATGCTATCGTCCGACTGGATAATCTTCTCGACATTCAAATTCAAGTTCGATCATTATCCCTCGAATCGTTTGCAACATCAAATTCCTCAAACCCAAATTTGCGTATTATTCATCCGCCTATCTTAAGTCATCGACCAACGTATTTCCTCAATTCACATCATTCCTTGCTAACTCAAATCATCGAGCAACATTTATCCCAATCCTTAGAGTCCTTCACAATTATATTCGAATCATTTCTATGCACGCTATCATCCAATTGTGCTAAATTTTTGTATACGATCCACGTTGATATCCTCGATCGAGTCGTTCGTTCGCTACACCTTAACTTTTCTTCGATTCAGTTTTACCTACTCAATCATTTTCGTATTTCATACTCGCGCAATCCTCAATCCCATGTTCGTTCCGTGCGCGTCAATTTCTAGGTTGTTCGAATCAACTCGTTAAATCTCAAGACTACAACTTATTCAACGATACTCAATCTACGGCTTTGCAAACACGCGACGCTTGCTGATAGACTCATTAACACCCCGTATCCTCAATCGATCGATCGACATCCCTGAGGCTATCGCATACACCACTCAGGGATGAAGTCATTCAACAAATCTTCAACTTATCATTCAATTCACAATCTAGTTACTCGAATTTTTGTCCGAACGATTCCTTAAATTTCAAGCACGCTCATCTATATCGCATCGATGTTATCGTCGTTCGACAGCACCCCTATCGATAGTCATCCCACTTTACTCAATCGAGTCCAACTCATTCTCGTCCGACACAATTCGAATCTCGCACTCGACTTTTCTAAGGTCGACACAAATTTGGTGTATATGCCCAGCCCGACTTAGCCAACCGTGCTTACGCAAACCATCTTTTCTTTTTGTTTTATCAAAAACTGTTCTCCTATATTTTTTAAAATAGATAGACTTATTGTATGGACATCCCGTGGGACATTTGAGAGAGAGCACACCAACGATATCAACTTTGCGGAAGGAACACTTCAGAGTTTGCGAAAACAACGGAGTTAAAGAATTCAATCGATAGTCCAAGAACGTAAAGCCGTGCTCTGATACCATTATGTCGCACCTCGCTCCCGTAGGAGCGATCGTCCTCGCTAAGGCGTGATGCCGCACGAGCCTAGATTACGCTCGTGTAAGGCGGGTTTCATAACGACCGATTACAGCGACTGCGACGGGGTCGTCGCACAGAAGTCCCAAGCAGAGACATTGAATATGCCAGCAGAAATTTAGAACAAAACACAAGTCATTTAAAAGATGCATTTTGTTGATATTGAAACAAGAATTACAGTTGGGCGCAAGACCAAGATTACAAGTCACTCAAGCTCACTCAGGCTCACTCTTCTCACATTACAAGTCACTCAGCTCTCTCTCATCTCTCAATACAAGTCTTGAGCCAGCGGATGCTTCGGAAGGCGACGTCCATACATTATGTCCCGTATAAGTCTTGACTCTACGTGGTCGCATGCTACGAATCGCCAAGGAACTCCGTGCCTCGACGCATCCAAGCGAGCTCTGCGCCACGAGCTTCTATCTGTGCCTGCACATGAAAACTGTGTGGGTGTCAGTACTCAACTGTACTGGTGGAATGAGCTCCTCGCCCACCCATACAAAACTGCCACGTTCATTTACTTTGTTCAACATAGTCCCTTTATGATTGTCTTTCTACTTTTACCTTAGGATCAGTTTTAGGATAGACGTCTTTGCATATTTGTGTCTGAAGACCATCCCGTGCTTGCAACAACAACGTTAACCCAACAACGTTAACCTATCAAGTCATGCTTGTCTTTCGGCCCAAAATTAGAGACACAACTACACGATGAGACTCCATTTCCGTGTGACCGTGCTACCTCCTTGAGGCAGTGCCTCGCCACTTACTGACTTACTATACTTGTGTTATGACAGTACGGCCGTGCCTCATATCATGAGGTCGTGCCCTGCAACTAAAGATAACATAACCAAACTTGCCCTACGGTCCTTTCTAACTTAATCCGAGACCAACTCGACTTGTGGAACTTGCGTGGACAACTCACAATCTCGACGCCACCCTCGTGCCGAGGCACGGTGTCTACGTTGTAGCCAAATCTTAGGCCCAAACTTTGTGTTCTGACTGCACACACATACAACTAGACTCAATCCAAAGGCACACACGCGGATTACCGCCCGTGCCGACCCATCTATATGAACTGGTCACTGGCCTAAGCCATTTTGGACATAGCCTGGTAGCCGGCGGCCCCTGCAACGCGAGTAGCTAACTCCGAAGCAAGTCCCCGCACTACCGGTTGCTGTCTAGTAGACGGAAGCTACCTTACAAACGCGAGTAGCGGGCTCCGAAGCAAGACCCCAATCTACCGGTTTCTTTTTACCCAGCTCGGCTATCCCCATTTCCTCCATAGCCGGATCGGTCACTTGGCCCAGGCTTTCCGATCCGAAGAAACGGTAAAAACACCCCTTGGCGACAAGTAGTCCATGACCACGCACCTACGACAACATTTAGACTCACGTATATGCAAGGTCTAATTTATGGAACGACTCAACCAAACTTAGCAAACCATGCTTTGGAACCATACTTCTCTTGTAGAGCCCAAACCAGGGTTGCCTCAGCGACTGACTTACAGTCCCGTCATATTTTTTTCGACGACTGACCATCCCTCAAGCTTAACATTCTTTGAACTCAGGGAACGGCTACTGTATAGCCTTCCTACTTAAATTGAACATAACGTGTTCCTTAAGTGTCAACAAACTGTGACTAACTTCCCACTGAACCAACCGTAGCTTGTGCCTTAAACCAACTCGTGTTCTACACGACGCTATCGCCCAAGTCATACTTTATATGACGGGCCTTGGGATCGTAGGACTATTTAACTTGACAACCGCAGAAAGAGCGGGACAGCACTTGGAATGACTTAGGTCGACCAACATAACTTTGCCTAACTTACTCAAGCCTACAACTTAACCCGAGGGACGAGTAAAGGCTATGACAAGCCTTACATCGTGCAAGCGTGTATGCTTTATCGAGCATTTACGCGGGCGACGCCTATGACTTAGGCTAATTCATGGTTTATATCGAAGACCAACTTTCCTTCTCTCAAGCCACGAGACGAAGGATCGAGTGTCATTTTCAAAGCACGTCGTGCACTAACTCTAAGCCGACTGTTGGACCTTTCCATGTTCTAACTCAATTCGACCCAACTTGGGACTATTCCCTTAGCTATGTGGATTCGTCTCTTTTATTATCAAGCCTACTTGTGCATTTGAAAACATTCATTTTATTAGTACGAAGGCCAAGTTGAGGTAAGTTCACCGAAGCCACCTACCTGAGCGAGGGGTTGCCTCGACTGAGCGATGTCTCCGAGCAAGCCATTGCAAGGCTAAGTCCGAACACCGTCGGCGTTTCGATTCCTCCGATTGACTGAGCGGGACGGGGCACTACAACCAATATTCTGCATAGAGGCTCTGTAGTTTCTTCCCATGACATATAACTTGGCGTTGAGGCTAATGTTCTGTGCAGAGGCTCTGCAATCACTCAACCATGCCTGCGCCTAAAGCAGAATCTACGCAGGGAAGAGATTTGCTTCTCGTGACACAGAACTTGGTGTAGAGGCTAATTATCTGCGAAAAGGCGATGGGTTTGGTATACGCTCCCAAACTCCTACTATACTTTGCAACACACGCAGAAGCAATCAACTGTCAAGACTCTACACCGACAACAGGCTCCAATGAGGGTTCTACATGCAGGAGATGGAAAGTTGTACCGTATATAAGACCCAAACACAGATGGCAGTGTTCCTACTTACGCCCAAAAGACACAACTGTGTGCAGAAGCCGAACTTGCTAGGGGGATGTCAAGTACACAACCTTTCATCATCCCCTCAACTTGCGTTATATGATCGATCAATAGCACAGGGAGTAGGAATTGCCCACTGTAATGGAGGGGCTCACTCTGCCACCCCGATATCAATTCGGGGGGCAGACCAGTGATAAGGAGGAAGAGTTGCCCTTCGCTTCATGTTACATGTCTTGGGGACCTGCGCGCAGTAATCCCAACTGGAGACAACTCAGGGAGAAGTGCCCCTAATCTCCTTGATTATTCTGTATCCCAAGCCAGGGGAGTAGCAAGAACTAGTCGACAAGCTCTTTTATTCGAAGGAGTTTATACAGGCACTCGCTCCAGGTCGAGAGCTTCGTTTGATGAGCTAGGACAACGTCCCGGGGGTAGTATTCCTCAAGGGAAGAAGTTGTATAGTGTCCCATCTCAAACTGGGGTTGTATCCCTCAAAAATATAAAGGAGCCGAGACCCTACTGAATCTCGTAGGCAATAATCTGCTATACTCTGAAGACGATGATGAGATGTTATCCTTTCCTAATTCATAAGCGAATAGCGTGGATTCCAATTGTACAATGTTATCTACCACCCCTTCGGTATCTTTTTATGTGGCTTTCGTGTACATGGCCGGTAACGATGGAGGCAATGGAAACAACCGGTCAAGTCAACTATTGGACAACCTTGAAGCTGCAATTAACACCTTTAATACTATACTCCAACAGCTATTGGCAATGCAAATCGACGTAGTCGTACCTCAATCAGCACCATAATACAACCAGGAGATGGGGTAGAACGATGGCTCCATTGTTAATCCTCCTACTCCTTTGAGTGTTGGGGTTATGTTTGTAGCATTTGGTTTTCTAGTATTAAAATTTTAGTTTGGATAATATTTTTCACTTATATTTATATTTTATTACTATTAAGTATAGAGTGGTTAGAAATATTGTTAAATAGAGATTTGATTTTAGGATCACACGGGGGCGTACCTAAGCCTATAGCTTACGTATAATAAAACTAGGACATATATGGTCTCCAGGATCCCCAGGCAGCCCTTAGTGTATTATTTTATTATTTTAGATTTTTCTGGAAATTTTGGAAATTTTTGGATAATTAAAACCTATATCAATTATTTTTTTATAGGGTTTTAGGACTTATTGTGGAGACACATAAAGTAATTTTGAGACCAAACTTTTTATTTATGCTCTAGACACCTTGAAATATCTTCCAGAATTTTCTAGAATTTTTTTTGGATTTTTCTGGGATTTATTTGGAGTTATTTGGAGTTAAAATAATGTTTTAATGATTTTCTATAATTAATAATTAATTATACAGTCAGCAGTCCAGTCAACGACACCCTGGCCCACCTGTCGGCGCTCAAATGAGTCATCCACCGCCTCTCTCTCCTATATATATATGTTATTAATTCACGAAAACCTAGAAATTCTAGCCGCCTTTTTGAGAGAGTTCTAGTAGAGATCTCGACTTCGCGGAGCGATTGCCGTCGATCTAGACGTCCGTTTCATGCGCCATTTTTTTGTTACAATCGTATTGAGGTTAGGTTTCCGAATATCTACTTTATTTTCTGTAATTTTGTGTTCGAATTTTTGAATAATTAATTAAGTGTCGGTTGTCCAAAAATTGACGTGTCGTGCGCTTTTTGAGATTCCAAGGGATCCCGAACTCCGATTCATGATCCGTTTGAAGTTTTGGAAAGCTGACACCGATCTCTACAACATATAATTTTTCCAGAGATTTAGAGTTTCATCTAGTATTTTATTTTATTCGTAGAATTCAGTTTTGGTCAACGATTCATCGATTTGGTCACGGTTAGCCATAATGGCAATAACTTTTGACCAAATCGTAATTTTATGGCACAGTCAATTTCAGTGCACTTGTGGCACTGAAATCTACTATGTTGTACACTCAAACTTTTTTTTTTGAAACAAACACTCAAACTTTTGAATTCATAATGTTTGACTAGTTAGTCAACAGTATGTCTCAGTTTGCGTGCCACGAGTCCCGAATTTGGAATCGTGACTTTCCTTGGCCAACTATTTGTGTTTAGATTCTATTTTCAGATTTAAAAAGGTTAAAATAGGATTTTAGATGGTTTATTCCAGAATGAAAATAGGTTAATTATGTTAACCCATTAGCTACTTTCTAAGGTTTTTAGAGTGGGAATTGTATATCTAACTTGTGGTTGTTTGTGCAACGGGGTTCGTGGGATGATGGCATAATTTGATAGCTTCTACGTCGAAGTTCATCTTGTCTTCAACTTGTGAAATTAATTTGTCCAGGAGTTCAGGCAAGTACTTGTTGACACCTTCATGTGCATTTACTTTATATTGTTATATTTTACTTATATATGATATTTCCATGTCTTGACTGTTACACACACGAGAGTTGAGTGATTGACTATTGTTCATATTTTCTTATCGTTATCGAGACCGTATTTTTCATGATAGTGGGGTTTGGATATTGGAGAGGTACAATTACTAGGCACGTGGACAAAGCCCAGATTGTATTGTTGGCAACTCTTCCGGTTACGGGGGCGGGCCTTATAACCTCATCGTTCGCCCAAGCCATCCATGTGTAGGAACGTTGTACTTCTCACGACACGTGCACTACGAGTGATTATACGAGTCTCTTTACTTTTCATGCTTGTTACTTTCCTTATTAGTTTCTTCCATCCCATGATTTCTTGTTCATATTGTTCATTGTTTTCATTGATCATTATTTTTCATGTTTAGTATTTTATTGCTTTATATTGTACTTGTATCATGTTGGTTTAGACTTGTACTTGTTCCAATCCTGACTGGATAACTATTTTTCAGTTTTAGACGACAAAATTTGTCCCGAGGTCTACGGTGAGTATGTTGGCGACCCTGACGTCACTGGCGTACCCGATTCCAGTACTGATACAAATTAGAATATTTCCTTCCTTATGGATTCGCATTAGTTAGTAGTTATAGTTATAGAGTTTGGTTTGTTTTATTTGCTACTATTCGGGTTTGTTCCCGAGACTTTATGAGTTGTAGTGGATTATTTGATAATTATGATATTGAGACTATTGGATATCTTGGTGATTATTGCTGGCTTAGTTGTGGATGATATATGTGCGTGTTGTGCTTGTTGTGGACCATTGTTATCATAGACAGTGTACTACCGCCGATGCTGCGGCGTAGGCTAGACTTGATCACGAACTCGTATCCTAAAATTGGGAGCGGGTCGTGACAAGTTTTTATGGTGGCCCATGCAGGTCCAATTTCGCAAAAAGACTGCGAACTCGTGGTAGTGCTTAAGTTAGATGTACTACTACGAGCTTACGAATAGAGTTGAAGTTAGGAGGTTATATCATCCACAAAATAGGATTTCCAACCCTATGAGTCTAATTTATCTTAGGATCTTCTTGTCTCTTATTTACATCCTACTTGATTCCGTCCGTGACTTCTTTGATGTGTTTGTATTTACAGTTCTAACCATGTCATTTTCTTCATTTTAGTTAGCAAAGGTTAATTTAAGGCATAGTGTGATCCATAAGGTTAAAGAGGGTAGCTGACCCATATACCATAGAGCCTAAGAGTCCCACACCTGAGGATGTTGTGTTTATAGAGCCTACCATAGTTATAGTTGTTAGATAGGGTGCATGCTTAATTAGTTGGTAATGATTGGTTGATTAAATATTATTAATTAGTTTTCTTTATATTGCTAGTCATTATCTCTCCATGATATAGCTTATGAATTATTGTTAGATTGCTTTTAGGAGTTATGTATTTATATTATGCTATTAGAGACGTTTGATTTTTTAGGACAAAAATCTTTTAAGGGGGGTAGTTTGTAGCATTTGGTTTCCTAGTATTAAAATTTTATTTTGGATAATATTTTTTTATTTTTATTTTTATTTTATTACTATTAAGTATAGAGTGGTTAGAATTATTGTGAAATAGAGATTTGATTTTGGGATCACACGGGGGCGTACCTAAGCCTATAGATTAAGTATAATAAAACTAGGACATATATGGTCTCCAGGATCCCCAGGCAGCCCCTAGTGTATTATTTTATTATTTTAGATTTTTCTGGAATTTTTGAATAATTAAAACCTATAGAAACTATTTTTTATAGGGTTTTGGGACTTACTGTGGAGACACATGAAGTGATTTTGATACCAAACTTTTTATTTATGCTCTAGACACCTAGAAATATTTTCTAGAATTTTATAGAATTTTTTTGGATTTTTCTGGGATTTATTTGGAGTTATTTGGAGTTAAAATAATTTTTAATGATTTTTTGTAATTAATAATTAATTATACAGTCAGCAGTCCAGTCAACGACCCCCTGGCCCACCTGTCCGCGCTCAAATGAGTCAGCCACCGCCTCTCTCTCCTATATATATATATATATATATATATATATATATATATATATATATATATATATATATATATATATTATTAATTCACGAAAACCTAGAAATTCTAGTCGCCTTTTTGAGAGAGAGTTCTAGTAGAGATCTCGACTTCGCGGAGCGATTGCCGTCGATCTAGACGTCCGTTTCATGCGCCGTTTTTTTCGTTAGAAACGTATTGAGGTTAAGTTTCCGAATATCTACTTTATTTTCTGTAATTTTGTGTTCGAATTTCTGGATGTTTAATTGAGTGTCGGTTGTCCAAAAATTGACGTGTCGTACACTTTTCGAGATTCCAAGGGATCCCGAACTCCAATTCGCGATCCGTTTGAAGTTTTGGAAAGCTGACACCGATCTCTACAATATATAATTTTTCCAGAAATTTAGAGTTTCATCTAGTATTTTATTTTATTCATAGAATTCAGTTTTGGTCAACGATTCATCGATTTGGTCACGGTTAACCATAATGGCGATAACTTTTGACCAAATCGCGATTTTATGGCACGGTCGATTTCAGTACACTCGTGGCGCTGAAATCTACTATGTTGCACACTCAAACTTTTGAATTCATAATGTTTGACTAGTTAGTCAACAGTATGTCTCGGTTTGCGTGCCACGAGTCCCGAATTTGGAACCATGACTTTCTTTGGCCAACTATTTGTGTTGAGATTCTATTTTCAGATTTAGAAAGGTTAAAATAGGATTTTAGATGGTTTATTCCAGAATGAAAATAGGTTAATTATGTTAACCCATTAGCTACTTTCTAAGGTTTTTAGAGTGGGAACTGTATATCTAACTTATGGTTGTTTGTGCGACGGGGTTCGTGGGATGATGGCATGATTTGATAGCTTCTAGGTCGAAGTTCATCTTGTCTTCAACTTGTGAAATTAATTTGTCCAGGAGTTCAGGCAAGTACTTGTTGACACCTTCATGTGCATTTACTTTATATTGTTATATTTCACTTATACATGATATTTTTGTGTCCTGACTGTTACACACACGAGAGTTGAGTGATTGACTATTATTCATATTTCCTTATCGTTATCGAGACCGTATTTTTCATGATAGTGAGGTTTGGATATTGGAGAAGTACAATTACTAGGCACGTGGACAAGGCCCAGATTGTATTGTTGGCAACTCTTTCGGTTACGGGGGCGGGCCTTATAATCTCATCGTTCGCCCAAGCCGTCCATGTGTAGGAACGTTGTACTTCTCATGACACGTGCACTACGGGTGATTATATGAGTCTCTTTACTTTTCATGCTTGTTACTTTCCTTATTAGTTTCTTCCATCCCATGATTTCTTGTTCATATTGTTCATTGTTTTCATTGATCATTATTTTCCATGTTTAGTGTTTTATTGCTTTATAGTGTACTTGTATCATGTTGGTTTAGACTTGTACTTGTTCCAATCCTGACTGGATAACTATTTTTCAGCATTAGATGACAAGATTTGTCCCGAGGTCTATGGTGAGTATGTTGGCGACCCTGACGTCACTGGCGTACCCGATTCCAGTACTGATGCAAATTATCATATTTCTTTCCTTATGGATTCGCATTAGTTAGTAGTTATAGTTATAGAGTTTAGTTTGTTTTATTTACTGCTATCCGGTTTTGTTCCCGAGACTTTATGAGTTGTAGTGGATTATTTGATAATTATGATATTGAGACCATTGGATATCTTGGTAATTATTGCTGGCTTAGTTGTAGATGATATTGTTGTGCTTGTTGTGGACCATTGTTATCATAGACAGCGTACTACCGTCGATGCTGCGGCGTAGGCTGGACTAGATCACGAACTCGTATCCCAAAATTGGGAGCAGGTCGTGATAATGTTAGTAACTGTCACCCCCATTTCCCGTAATTCGTATTCATGCTCATAGTTGGATTTTGGCATATATTTTTATTTTTCTCGACTTGTGGAATTTTGGATTTTCTCGTATTTTGGGTTTCAGCTCGGCTCGATTTTAGTTGGTTTGGGTTGGTTTGGTTTGATTTTAAACCCCATGGAACACTTTAACCTATACTTCATCCTCATTCCACCACAACCCACCCTCATTAATATCTCCACCAACATTCTCTCTCCTCATTACTCTTCCATTAATTTTCCATCATCTTCTTCCTTCTTCCACACAACACTCCACCCATAGGCAAGTGCACCTTGACACCAAATAAGAACCACATTTTATTTGTCCATTAGCTAGATTAGGCCATAGAGAACAGCATTAAAACTTGGCATTTTGTGATTTGGAGTCTCCATTGTTCTAGATCTAAGTTTTAATTATTTTCGAATTTTTTTGGTTTTGATCTATTAAACTTTGATTTTTGCTTGTTTTGATGCTTCCATGTGGAAGAGAATTCAATTTTACACAAGTTAGAACTTTAAAAATCCAAATTTGGTTTTGATTTGGTCAAGTAAGGGGATTTGGAATTTTTGGTGTTCTTGAGAATTCCTCTCGGTTTGGAGAAGAAGACCCCTCGGCCTGCGCTCTTTAGCGCAGGGCTGACTTGCGCTCGGCCCCCTGAGCTGAACCGCGCAACCAACCCCTCGGCCTGCGCTCTTTAGCGCAGGGCTGACCCGCGCTCGGCCCCTCGGGCTGAACTACGCATTCTTCGGCCAGCGCATTGCGCTGAGCTGAACCGCGCTGGCGCTCCTTAGCCCAGCGTCTCCCTCCCCCTAGTGTGCTTGACTCCAGGGACCTTTGGCCTAGCGCACCCCGTCCCCGCGCAAGCCGACTCCCGCGTCGCCCAACTTCGCGCACTTGACTCCTGCGCAGTTCGCTCCCTGCGCAATATATCCTCAGCGCAGCCGATCCATGCGCAACCCGACCCAGCGCAAGCCGACCTCTGCGCAGCTCACCCCTGCGCAGTTTGCTCCCAGCTCACTTGGCTTCCGCGCAACCTGGCCCTAGCGCAGTCCATTCCCTTGCGCAACCAGATCTCTTGCGCAGTCTATTTGGCCATGGAGATTTGGTTTTATTTTCTTTAAGCTTGCCTTCCCTTTTGTGGATTGGATTTTAAAATCTTGTTCCACACAACACGACTGTCTTGACCTAACACGACCTGACACGATTTTCAGTGTTTGCTATGACTAGTATGATTTTCGTGATTTCTGTGATTATGATCCTAGTACTTCTGATCTTCTTGGTAGTGACCCGATGGGGTGCACTCTTGACTTGATAACCTAATAACTTGATAGTGGCCCGCTGTGGCGCACTCCTGACTTGACTTGACTTGATAACCTGATAACTTAACTTAACTTGACTTGCCCCTGACACCGTGGGTGTTCCTTCTTGTTGCTTGTGCAAATCTACTTGTCTTGTCTTGCATCATGTCTAGGACGTGACTCCCTAGGTACCACGGCCAGGGATTCGCACTAAATAAGGATTAGGCTAACGATTAGATCAAACTATAGTTCATGGAGAATTTTCAGTCACAGGCAATCTCGTTATCTGGGCGCTTTAATGGACTTGTAGCTTGCCGACGAGTAGAGCACATTTCCAGCACACTGTCATGTGTTGCACCCTCTAAGTCATCTAAAGGTATATCGTCTCCTGGGCGATGTATCCAGCCATACTCTCAACCCGCAGAAGGATAACTAGATAGTCTGCAGGGCTTGGGACTGGGAAATTCTCATTGCATCTTGTTAGTAATTAGGCTTGTGATAACCCTAGTTAGTTAAAGTAGTAAGTCGTAGTAATTGCTTGGCCGCTTGTGAATGGATGGTGTCCAACCCTGTCTAAGTCTCGTCTAGTCCCTGTACCTGGTACTCCTGAACATGATTGTTTTACTTATCTTTAACAATAAATGGATAGAGACAAGTGCTATTCAGGCGAAGGGCTACAACCCCGGTCCTTGTTTGGTTTACGTGTTGTAATCTGGCTCCCGGAATGGTTCCATGTCCCTAGTCGTTTATTGTCCTGTTGTATTCTTTATTACTTGTACCTTCTTCTATTTTTTTATGTTCTGATATGCTGGCTTTTATTCTTATTTCGTGGCCTCCTTTGTGGCACTTGCTCTTTCTGGGGTTTGACCCAGCTGGTTTTGTGTGGCCAGATTTCGGAGCAGCACCCGAGGATCTACCGAACCTCCAGCCCGATGGTGGCGACTAGAAGGAATCCGGGCTACGAGTGGATTTCCTATTTTGTTTCGCTTACTCTATTGTAAAATTATTCTTTTGAGGCGTTAGCCGACGAGCACCTGTTAGCTCGATACACATTTACTTACTGTCTGCCTACGGGCTGTAAATATGATTAACAAATCCTAGGGTTGATCATGTATGACTTTAACTCTTGCTAGTCCTCGTATTTTGTATGACTAGCTTCATGATCAACTGAATATGTAATATTTGGGACGCCTTTTATTGTATATTTGGTGATCTAACATCTTGTAACTCTTAATACTTGCTTGAGATTGAGACAATAGGCTTGTTCATGACCTTAAGAGACTGTTGGCTTGTAGTAAACCCTCATATTTCTAGACAGTCGTGACCGTATAGCGAGGTGGATTCCATTTTAACATACGTAGCTGGCTATGTCCGTCCCCGCTCTCCAGCATTCTGGTTCTGGGGCATGACATGGTTTAAGTGGTGGCCCATACAGGTCTTGTCAATCAAGAAATGTGAGGATTTACCAATAGATGTCTCAATCAGTACTCGTCCATGATCTCCATTCATATCCTCTGAATTCCTGAGATTCTTGCCCTGATCATGTGCTTGTATCGTTTATCTGTCCTGGTCCTTCCTTATTGTTTCCCTGTGTCGTCTTCTTCAGCGGTACTGTACCTGACCCCGCCGATCAGCAAGGTGGAGCACTTCACGTGGACCAGCAACCTGGAGATCAAGCCCAGCATTCTGGAGTAGCCTCCCGAGTTATACCTACCGGAGGAGAGCCCCCAGTTCAGCCCGTTCAGCCTGCCGAGCCGGATGATGGTACCTTGGTAGGTCTCATCAGGACCTTGATAGCTTCCCAGGATCGTAGAGGAGACGCCTTGCACCAGGCAGTGGCAGATGCTTTGACCAGAGGTGGTCATCCAGGGAACAGCGCGGCCAACAGCTTCAAGCGCCTGAACCATTCCTTCTTCGACGGCAGCGAAGATGCGATCGCCGCGGACGCTTGGCTTCAGGATACCGAGGTGGTTCTGGAAGCAGCTAGGATACCCGAGAATGATACGCCTGCAGTTGTTAGACTTGGCTCGCAGTTGGTGGGCGGCGCAGGCCATAGGATTAGTGGCACCAATTGCTTGGGCAGTGTTTAGAGAGAGATTCCAGACGAAGTATTTTGATACGGTGGCTCGGTACGACTTGCAGACAAGATTTACCAACTTAAAGCAAGGAGGCAGAACGGTCGACAGTTATGTATCTTAGTTTTCTAGACTCAGTAGGTTTGCCTCCACCTTGGTGGCAACCGAGTTTGATAGGGCCCAACGGTTCTAGCAGGGGCTGCATTTGGAGATCTTGTTGGTAGTTGAGCAGTTCGAGCACCAGACGTTCGATGCAGTATTGAGAGCGGCTAGGAGGCATGAGTATAGCTCCCAGAGGATCGTGGATAGGACCGGAGGTAGGAAGCGGTCCCACAATCAGATGCAACAATCATCAGCTCCAGTCCCGGCAGCTAGAAGTTTGACTATTGGAACTCCGAGGCGGGCAGCCTCAGTGACGTCGGTTCAGCATTCAACCCCGACGTACCCGCAGAAGCAGAAGCAGACTTCCGCGATGGGATATTCTCATTGCGGGAAGCCAGGGCACGTGGTGGTAGATTGTCGCAGGGCTTAGGGATTATGCCTGGCTTGTGGAGCGGCAGATCACAAGATAGGAGCCTGCCCGAATAGGCGTAGTTCGTCCTCATCCAACCTAACCAGTCCATCGGTTAGGGGACCAGCACCTATGCAGCAGCAACAGTACCCGAGGCCATTGTTGCCTCAGGCCCAGGCGTTTCATCAGCAGAACCAGTAGCAGTATACCCAAGCCCAAGTGCAGAACAGGCAAAGAGATTTCCAGCAGAGGGAACCCGCAGCTAGAGGATAAGGTCAGGCCATGATGATGACTATGGAAGAAGAAGTTGCACCAGGTGAGGTAGTGGCAGGTACTATTCTCGTCAACTCCTTTCCAGTATCAGTATTATTTGATTCTGGTGCATCGCATTCATTCATGTCTGCACGATTCGCGACACGGATAGGATTGGAGCCAGAGTCATTATCAGTAAGGCTCAATATACTTAATGGTAATGGTCTTGTGGGAGTAGATCGAGTATTTTTCTCGTGTCGGATCGTAGTTAGCAGTAGAGAGTTCCCCGCTAGATTTATAGAGTTCCCTATGGCAGACTATGATGTAGTCTTAGGCATGGATTGGTTGAGGAACCAGTATGCTAGAATAGACTGCCATATTGGCAGGATTGTTTTCAGCATTCCAGGCGAGCCAGAGTTTTTATTTTCTAGAGGCGCAGTGGAACCATCTTCCCCAGTATTACGGATGGCAGTAGCAGCAATGCAGTTGCCCAGGATAATTGAAGAGTTTCCAGATGTCTTCCCAGAGGAACTTCCAGGGATGCCGCCAGAACGGGAGATTGAGTTCACTATAGACTTGATTCCCGAGACAGCACCAGTATCAAAGCGAGTCTACAGAATGGCGCCTTTAGAGTTGGAGATCTTGTACAAGATGATTGAAGAACTCAGGACCAAGGGATTTATTCGTGCAAGTGGATCGTCTTGGGGAGCCCCGATGCTTCTTGTAAAAAAAAAGGATGGTACATCCAGGCTATGTGTAGATTATTATACCTTGAACTCAGTGACAATCAAGAACAGATACCCTCTCCCGAGGATAGATACTTGTTTGATCAACTCAAAGGGGCTTCAGTGTTTTCGAAAATAGACTTGCGGTCAGGATACCACCAGATCAGAGTCAGAGAGCAGGACATTCCGAAGACTGCGTTTAGATCGAGATATGGGCATTGGGAGTTCCTTGTTATGCCCTTTGGAGCGACCAATGCGCCGGCCGTATTCATGGACCTCATGAATCGCATTTTCATGCATTACTTGGATCAGTTCGTGATCGTGTTTCTAGATGATATCCTGGTCTACAGCGATAGCGAAGCAGAGCATGAGCAGCATCTCAGGATTATCCTTCAGACGCTTAGAGAGCATCAGTTGTACGCCAAGTTCAGTAAATGCGAGTTCTGGCTCGATCGTATTTCGTACTTGGGTCACATTATTACCCGAAGAGGAGTGGAAGTGGATCCCCAGAAGATTGTGGCTATCGAGTCATGGCCAGTACCTAGTTCAGCGGCAGAGGTTCGCAGCTTCCTTGGATTAGCCAGCTACTACCGGCGGTTCGTTTCCGATTTTGTAAGGATTTCAGCGCCGATGACCCAGTTGACCCACAAGGATGTGCAGTTTGCTTGGACAGCAGAGTGTCAGGAATCATTTGAGAAGTTGAAGCGAGGTTTGATAACGGCTCCCATTCTCACACTTCCAGATGGGACCGGAGGATTCACAGTTTATTGTGACGCTTCAGGCAGAGGATTGGGGTGTATCTTGATGCAGCATGGGAAGGTAATATCTTATGGATCACGTCAACTTTGTGATCATGAGAAGAATTACCCGACCCACGACTTGGAGCTGGCAGCAATAGTGTTTGCACTTAAGTTGTGGAGGCACTACTTGTACGGAGATAGAGTGGAGATATTTACGGATCACAAGAGCCTGAAGT
Source organism: Iris pallida (assembly GCA_029216955.1). Classification (NCBI taxonomy): domain Eukaryota; kingdom Viridiplantae; phylum Streptophyta; class Magnoliopsida; order Asparagales; family Iridaceae; genus Iris; species Iris pallida. The sequence goes on from JANAVB010033217.1 coordinate 11,547,935, forward strand.
ATATTTTCACCCAGAAGGACCTTAATATGCGACAGAGGAGATGGCTAGAGCTATTGGTGGACTACGATGTGGATTTGCAGTATCACCCAGGGAAGGCCTACCCGACCCACGACTTGGAGCTGGCAGCAGTAGTGTTTGCACTTAAGTTGTGGAGGCACTACTTGTACGGAGATAGAGTGGAGATATTTACGGATCTCAAGAGCCTGAAGTATGTTTTCACCCAGAAGGACCTTAATATGCGACAGAGGAGATGGCTAGAGCTATTGGTGGACTACGATGTGGATTTGCAGTATCACCCAGGGAAGGCCAACGTTGTAGCAGATGCGTTGAGCCAGAGGGCCGGAGTTTACTTCCTAACGGCACAACCAGAGTTATTGGCAGATCTTCTGAAGATGGGAATTGAAGTGGTACTTCCTACCAACGTGGCATTGATGGCCAATCTACAGGTTCAGTCCAGCATAGTTGAGAGGATCCGGATGGCGCAGTCTACAGATTCTAAGATTCAGCGACTCAGAGTAGAGTATGAGACAGGATGAAGGCCAGAGTTGTGCATCCATGAAGATGGTACACTTCGGCACGACACTCGTCTTTGTGTACCCAGTGGAGATATCAGACAGGAGGTCATGGTGGAAGCTCACAGTTCACAGTATTCTATTCATCCCGTGGTACGAAGATGTACCATGATATTTATCAGCATTTCTGGTGGAATGGCATGAAGAGGGAGATAGCCCGGTTTGTCTCTCGGTGTTTGGTTTGCCAGCAGGTTAAAGCTGAACATCAGAGGCCCGCTGGACTTCTTCAGCCCTTGCCGATTCCAGAATGAAAATGGGAGCATGTGACCATGGATTTTGTGACTAGATTGCCTAGATCCCCGGCTGGTCGAGATGCTATTTGGGTTATAGTCGACAGGCTCACGAAGGTGGCTCATTTTTTCCCATTCAGAGTGGGTCAGTCAACGGCGCAGTTGGCAGAAATGTACCTCAGGCAGATTGTCAGGCTTCACAGTGTGCCCGTCAGCATTACCTCGGACAGGGATTCAAGATTCACATCACACTTTTGGCGTAGCCTACAAGAGAGTTTGGGAACTCGTCTCCAGTTCAGTTCGGCATATCATCCGCAGACAGATGGTCAGTCGGAGCGTACAATCCAGACTCTTGAAGACATGTTGAGATCTTGTACACTTGACTTCGGAGGTTCGTGGAAAGATCACCTGCACCTGGTGGAGTTCTCGTACAACAACAGTTTTCAAGCCAGCATCCAGATGGCAACGTTCGAGGCACTGTATGGCAGGAAGTGCAGATCCCCGCTAGCATAGGACGATGTCGGAGAGAGGCAGATGCTCGGTCCAGAAATGATTGCCTAGACAGTTGAAGTAGTCAGAAAAGTCTGGGATCATCTTCGAGTTGTCCAAGATCGCCAGCGACATTGGGCCGATGCGCATCGGCGTCCCTTAGAGTTTGCTATCGGCGACCATGTCTTCCTTAGGATCTCGCCTAACCGCGGCGTCATTCGCTTTGGTGTGCGGGGAAAGCTTAGTCCTAGGTATATAGGGCCGTTCGATATCTTGGAGCGAGTAGGAGATGTATCCTATCGTCTCGCTCTTCCACCGTCGCTAAGTGAGGTGCATGATGTATTCCATGTGTCCCAATTACGACGGTACATCTCGGACCCGAGCCATATCCTAGACCATTTGGAATTGGTTGTTGGTACCAACCTTTCATATGAGGAGAAGCCCGTGTCTATATTGGACCGGAGAGAGAAGATACTCAAGAACAAGACTATTTGTTTAGTCCGTGTTGCTTGGGGTCATCACTCTCTAGGTTAGTCAACGTGGGAGCGTGAGGATGATATCCGATCGCGATATCCCTACCTGTTTGACTCGTAAGGTATAATGTCTTTCTTATGCCTTATGCTTTTTATTCCTTGATTGCATGTATGATTGTATGATTGAACAGCTTAGTGCAGTTGATGGTGCTTAGTATAGCTTGCCGTGGCAATCTCTAGCTCCTTGATTAAATTTCGAGGACATAATTCTTTTAAGGTGGGTAGAGTTGTCACCCCCATTTCCCGTAATTCGTATTCATGCTCATAGTTGGATTTTGGCATGTATTTTTATTTTTCTCGACTTGTGGAATTTTGGGTTTTCTCGTATTTTGGGTTTCAGCTCGGCTCGGTTTTAGTTGGTTTGGGTTGGTTTGGTTTGATTTTAAACCCCATGGAACACTTTAACCTATACTTCTCCCTCATTCCACCACAACCCACCCTCATTAATATCTCCACCAACATTCTCTCTCCTTATTACTCTTCCATTAATTTTCCATCATCTTCTTCCTTCTTCCACACAACGCTCCACCCATAGGCAAGTGCACCTTGCCACCAAATAAGCACCACATTTTATTTGTCCATTAGCTAGATTAGGCCATAGAGAACAACATTAAAACTTGGCATTTTGTGATTTGGAGTCTCCATTGTTCTGGATCTAAGTTTTAATTATTTTTGGATTTTCTTGGTTTTGATCTATTAAACTTTGATTTTTGCTTGTTTTGATGCTTCCATGTGGAAGAGAATTCAATTTTACACAAGTTAGAACTTTGAAAATCCAAATTTGGTTTTGATTTGGTCAAGTAAGGGGATTTTGAATTTTTGGTGTTCTTGAGAGTTCCTCTCAGTTTGGAGAAGAAGACCCCTCGGCCTGCGCTCTTTAGCGCAGGGCTGACTTGCGCTCGGCCCCCTGGGCTGAACCGCACAACCAACCCCTCGGCCTGCGCTCTTTAGCGCAGGGCTGACCCGCGCTCGGCCCCTCGGGCTGAACTGCGCACTCTTCGGCCAGCGCATTACGCTGAGCTGAACCGCGCTGGCGCTCCTTAGCCCAGCGTCTCCCTCCCCCTAGCGTGCTTGACTCCAGCGCCCTTTGGCCTAGCACACCTCGTGTAGTGCCCCGTCCCGCAAAGTCAATCGGAGGAATCGAAACGCTGACGGCGTTCGAACTTAGCCTTGCAACGGCTTGCTTGGAGATATCGCTCAGGTGGGGTAGTTTCGGTGAACTTGTCTCATCTTTGCCTTCACATAATAAATCGTGTTTTCAACTTGCACAAGTAGGCTTAATAATAAAAGAGATGAATCCACATAGCTAAGGAAATAATCCCGACGGGTCAAAATGAGTTAGAACATGGAAAACGTCCCACGATCGGCTTAGAGTTGGTGCACGGCGTGCTTTGAAAATGACACTCGGTCCTTCGTCCCGTGGCTTGGGAGAAGAAAAGTTGGTCTTTGACACAAAACTATGAAATTAGCCTAAGTCATAGGCGTCGCCCGCATGAATGCTTGCTAAAGCATGCACGATCCTGTCCCGCAAGGCTTGGCATAGCCTTTGCTCATCCCTTGGGTTAAGTTATAGGCTTGAGTGAGTTAGACAAAGTTATGCCGGTCGACCTAAGTCATTCCAAGTGCTGTCCCGCTCATTCTGCGGTTGTCAAGATAAATAGTCCCACGATCCCAAGGCCCGTCACATAAAGTATGACTTGGGCGACAGCGTTGCGTAGAACATGAGTCGGTTTAGAGGCACGAGCCACGGTTGGTTCAGTGGGAAGTTAGCCATGGTCTGTCGATACTTAAGGAAATACGTTATGTTCAAGTTAAGTGGGAAGGCTATGCAGTAGCCGTTCCCGGAGTTTCAAAGAAATGTTAAGTCTAAGCGATGGTTAGTCGCCGAGAGAAAATATGTCGGGACTGTGGTTCAGTCGCCGAGGCAACCCTGGTTTGGGCTCTGCGAAAGTAGTGTGAAAAGTGGAAGAAGTAAAGCAAAGAAACTAAATGATGATGATGAGACCATGCATTACGTTAAGTCTAGAAGTTAGCGTAGGCACGTGGTCATGGACAACTTGTCGACAAGGGCGATGGTTCTTCGGATCGGAAACCTTGGGCCAAGGACCGATCCGGCCTAGAAAGAACAACGTATAGCCGAGCTGGGTATGAAGCAACCGGTAGGTCGGGGACTTGCATCGAGGATCGCAACCGGCGGTACAAGGGTCCCGAATGCCAGGCTATGTCCACTATGGCTAGTCAATGCCAGTGACCTTTCATATAGATGTGTCGGCACGGGCGGCAATCCGCGTGTGTGCCTTTGGATTGAGTTGAGTTGGATATGTATGAAGTTAGAGAACACAAGGTCTGGGCCTAAGATTTGGCTATAACGAAGGCAGCGTGCTTCGGCACGAGATGCGGCGTCGAGTGTTAAGTTGTTGGCATAGAGTTACATGAGATAGGCTTGAGTTGTTGCGAGTTAAGTCGAGAAGGGCCGTAGGGCAAGTTGTGTGAAGTTACGTTGAGTTGCTGGGCACGACCTCGAAATATGAGGCACGGCCGCGTTGTCACAGCTAAAGTATTGGCAAGACTAAGCGAGGAGGCGCTGCCTCAGAGATATTGAAGCACGAATTGAGTTCATGGCATGACCGAGTCATTACGTCCCAGAGTTTGGCACGAAAGACAAGTATAAGTCGGTACGTCGACAATACAAGCACGAGAAAGGTCTAGATGCAAAGAAATGGAGTCTATCACGTAGTTGCGTCTCTGATTTTAGCCATAAGGCAAACACGACTTGATAGAGCCAAAGTATGAGTTAATGTTGACATTACAAGCACGGGATGGTTCTGATTCGCAAGTTGCGCTAAGGCGCCGGTCCTAAAAATTGATCCTAAGGCAAGAATAGAAAGACAATCGTAAAAGGGTTTATGTTGCACAAGGTAAATGAAACGTGTAGGTTTTGTATGGGTGGGCGAGGAGCTCACTCCACCAGTACAGTTGAGTAGTAACACCCACACAGTGTTTCATGTGCAGACACAGGTAGAAGCTCGTGGCATGGAGCTCGCTTGGATGCGTCGAGGAACGGAGTTCCTTGGCAATTCGAAGCGTGCGACCGCATGGACTGAAGACTTATACAGGACATAATGTATGGACATCGCCTTCCGAAGCTTCCGCTGGCTCAAGTATTGTAATCGAGAGATGAGAGAGAGCAGAGTAACTTGTAATCGAGAGATGAGAGAGAGCAGAATGACTTGTAATCGAGAGAAGAGTGAGCACGAGAGACTTGTAATTTGGCCTTGCGCCCACAAATGTAATCTTGTATTCAACATCAATAAAGAGCTTCTTTGAATGACTTGTGTTCATGTGTACTTGTTCTTACATTTCCGCTGCGTGTTCAATGTCTCTGCTTTGGAATTCTGTGCGACGACCCCGTCGCAGTCGCTGTAATCGGCCGTTACGGAACCCGCCTTACACGAGCGCAATCTAGGCTCGTGCGGCATCACGCCTTAGCGAGGACGATCGCTCCTACGGGAGTGGGGCATGACATAATGGTATCAGAGCACGGCTTTACGTCCTTGGACTTCACATCGAATGTCTCAGTTTTGAAAGCTCATCGTTGTTAAAGAAGTGTGCGCTCTCTCTCGAATGTCCTTCGGCATGTCCATACAATAAGTCTAAATATTTTCAAAAGCTCGTACAAGCGTTCAATCGAATGCATCGATAGGCGACGGCCTTTGTGCCGAACGGTGTCAACTTGTCTTGAATGAAAATACATGCTAATATTAGCAAAGTTGCGTGCGTGCCTAACTACTCCCGCGTTGACCCTAGCAATTGAGCCTGCAAACTCGAATATAGTCCGCACGGGATAGCCATGCGCACGGCCTTTTGGCTAAGTTGTGTCGCGTGTCGCGCACCTCGACTTTTGGTGCAAACGAGTTGCGAGCGATATCAAGTATCGTTCGGTCGGGAATGGAGATGCACTTAGAGTGTGTATCGATAGAAATGTATCGAACTAACGCTTAGACGTGCGCAAAAGATTGACTTGGATTTTGAGGAATAGTGCGATCGACCTAGCGCGTCGATACCACGTGAGCGATTACGCTAGAGATTCGTCGAACGAATCTGAAGGATGTCTTATCGAATGACGCGAACGTGATTGTAGGCTAGATCGAATGGCTCGAATCCGAGTGGTGTATGGATTTTCTTGGAAATCATTCGAGCGAAAATTGAGGATTAGAAATAATAACGAGTACGTCGGCGAGGCGATGCGATCGCGCAGAGCCTTAGAACGCATCATGCTTAGTTGATCGTGATTTCGAATGTCCCGAACGAGCATCTCGTTAGGACAACTTGTGAACGGGCAATGCGTGTTAGAAGTGATTCGGAACGATGAATGAAATGAATGGTCTTGATCGAGAAAACTTAGAGGATTACACGTACGATTTCGGATTGATTCGAATAAAATGTGACTTGGGTTCGAACAACGATCTTGAAACGAGCTTGAAGAATAGTGAATCAAACTTGATCTTGAATATTGAGGAATTGTGGCATATCCAGTTCGGACAATAGCATCAGTCGTACGACTCGAAATTGGTTGCAAAGGAAGATCGTCAGGTTACGCATATCGTCGATGGTATTGAGGCGTATTAAAGATCGATATGCGATAACTCGGGGGTACTCTGACCCAGCGAATGACGATCGTGCAAATGTCATTGTTCTGATGGATGCTATACTCGGGATATTGAAATGTATCGAGGAAATGATAAACTTGGCTCGAGGATTTTCTAGTTAAACGAATGATGACGGTCGAAACTATCGAATAGAGATCTTGGCTTAGATGAAAATGAAATGTTCGGATTTGCTTCGTCGATAACCACAACTTCGACATTCTTGTCTTATGCGAGCGCAACTCCAGCCTCGTACATGCGTCGCACCGATTAGGGCGATCACTCCGTATGAGCGCTGGTATGGTGATTCACACAGCGGGGGAGATCAAACTTGGATGGCGTGGCAATCTGATTGCTTCGACTTATGGCTTGACGCGAAGGTGACTCGAGAATGATTACGTGTGCTTGACGATTGAACTTGAGGATTGAGTAGGTCCAATCCGTGTATCGAGAATGAATGAGTCTAGACTCAAACAAGAGTTACGCCCCGATGAGAATGATTATTATGCGGGAGCGTTGCGTGGTGATTCACGAACCACCATGGATAATCGGACTCGCGTGAGATTGGGGTGCAATATATTGTCAAAGCTAGACGACCTCGTGATCGAATACACGAATTGGTTAGAGTTGGTGAATGAACGTATTTGAATTTTGCGCAAAGAACGCATTGATGCGAATAGGTGATCATGCTCGATGTTTAGAAATCTGAGTGACACGAGCTTGGATAGAAAATCCCGTACTACCGACTTTGGTTTGACCCTAGGATTGGGGTCAGTGTTGGCATTATTGTTGGGGAACTATGATTCCAATCCTGACATTGACTTAGCCTCGTAAAGATTGGCCTAGCGGTTAGGCAAAATGCCCCTGTTGCAAGAGTTATCAATCGAAGAATTGATCTTGAGGATTGGTTTGAATGGATAACATGAATCACGAATGTAGGAAACCCTGCTCACGAGACTCGGCTGACATATATATATTTCAGGGACGCCTGGGTATGTGCACGATGCGACTCGAGTGAGAATGACAAATTCTCTATCATACGGCTTGGCTGAATACATGTATTTTGGGGACGCTTGGAATGCGTACACGATCCAGCCAAGTGATACGATGAGTTCAAGCAAGACTTGAGGAATGGGAGAGTGTCGGGACCTTGAAAATCATGTTAACGGAAAGATTGATAGTCGTACGAGCGTGGCTCGGAATCGAAGGAACGTGTAGGCGAAGTGTGTACGATTATCCCGCATCTGGGCACGATTAAGTCTTGGCCATAGAAATGGTAGGATGGCTTGCCTTAAGGAAAGTCTCGAGGACGAGACTTGTTCTGAGTGGTGTATGTTGTAGTGCCCCGTCCCGCAAAGTCAATCGGAGGAATCGAAATGCTAACGGCGTTCGGACTTAGCCTTGCAACGACTTGCTTGGAGATATCGCTCAGGTGGGGTAGTTTCGGTGAACTTGCCTCATCTTTGCCTTCACATAATAAATCGTGTTTTCAACTTGCACAAGTAGGCTTAATAATAAAAGAGATGAATCCACATAGCTAAGGGAATAATCCCGACGGGTCAAAATGAGTTAGAACATGGAAAATGTCCTACGATCGGCTTAGAGTTGGTGCACGGCATGCTTTGAAAATGACACTCGGTCCTTCGTCCCGTGGCTTGGGAGAAGGAAAATTGGTCTTTGACACAAAACTATGAAATTAGCCTAAGTCATAGGCGTCGCCCGCATGAATGCTTGCTAAAGCATGCACGGTCCTGTCCCGCAAGGCATGGCATAGCCTTTGCTCGTCCCTTGGGTTAAGTTGTAGGCTTGAGTGAGTTAGGCAAAGTTATACCGGTCGACCTAAGTCATTCCAAGTGCTGTCCCGCTCATTCTGCGGTTGTAAAGATAAATAGTCCCACGATCCCAAGGCCCGTCACATGAAGTATGACTTGGGCGACATCGTTGCGTAGAACATGAGTCGATTTAGAGGCATGAGCCACGGTTGGTTCAGTGGGAAGTTAGCCACGGTCTGTCGATACTTAAGGAAACACGTTATGTTCAAGTTAAGTGGGAAGGCTATGCAGTAGCCGTTCCCGGAGTTTCAAAGAAATGTTAAGTCTAAGCGATGGTTAGTCGCCAAGAGAAAATATGTTGGGACTGTGGTTCAGTCGCCGAGGCAACCCTGGTTTGGGCTCTGCGAAAGTAGTGTGAAAAGTGGAAGAAGTAAAGCAAAGGAACTAAATGATGATGATGAGACCATGCATTACGTTAAGTCTAGAAGTTAGCGTAGGCACGTGGTCATGGACAACTTGTTGACAAGGGCGATGGTTCTTCGGATCGGAAACCTTGGGCCAGGGACCGATCCGGCCTAGGAAGAACAACGTATAGCCGAGCTGGGTATGAAGCAACCGATAGGTCGGAGACTTGCATCGAGGATCGCAACCGGCGGTGCAAGGGTCCCGAATGCCAGGCTATGTCCACTATGGCTAGTCAATGCCAGTGACCTTTCATATAGATGTGTCGGCACGGGCGGCAATCCGCGTGTGTGCCTTTGGATTGAGTTGAGTTGGATATGTATGAAGTTAGAGAACACAAGGTCTGGGCCTAAGATTTGGCTATAACGAAGGCGGCGTGCTTCGGCACGATATGCGACGTCGAGTGTTAAGTTGTTAGCATAGAGTTGCTTGAAATAGGCTTGAGTTGTTGCGAGTTAAGTCGAGAAGGGCCGTAGGACAAGTTGTGTGAAGTTACGTTGAGTTGCAGGGCACGACCTCGAAATATGAGGCACGGTCGCGTTGTCACAGCTAAAGTATATGCAAGACTAAGCGAGGAGGCGCTGCCTCAGAGATATTGAAGCACGAATTGAGTTCATGGCACGACCGAGTCATTACGTCCCAGAGTTTGGCACGAAAGACAAGTATAAGTCGGTGCGTCGACAATACAAGCACGAGAAAGGTCTAGATGCAAGGAAATGGAGTCTATCACGTAGTTGCGTCTGTGATTTTGGCCGTAAGGCAAACACGACTTGATAGAGCCAAAGTATGAGTTAACGTTGACATTGCAAACATGGGATGGTTCTGATTCGCAAGTTGCGCTAAGGCGCCGGTTCTAAAAATTGATCCTAAGGCAAGAATAGAAAGACAATCGTAAAAGGGTTTATGTTGCACAAAGTAAATGAAACATGTAGGTTTTGTATGGGTGGGCGAGGAGCTCACTCCACCAGTACAGTTGAGTACTGACACCCACACAGTGTTTTATGTGCAGGCACAGGTAGAAGCTCGTGGCGTGGAGCTCGTTTGGATGCGTCGAGGCACGGAGTTCCTTGGCAATTCGAAGCGTGCGGCCGCGTGGACTGAAGACTTATACAGGACATAATGTATGGACATCGCCTTCCGAAGCTTCCGTTGGCTCAAGCATTGTAATCGAGAGATGAGAGAGAGCAGAGTGACTTGTAATCGAGAGAAGAGTGAGCACGAGAGACTTGTAATTTGGCCTTGCGTCCGCAAATGTAATCTTGTATTCAACATCAATAAAGAGATTCTTTGAATGACTTGTGTTCATGTGTACTTGTTCTTACATTTCTGCTGCGTGTTCAATGTCTCTGCTTGGGAATTCTGTGCGACGACCCCGTCGTAGTCGCTGTAATCGGCCGTTATGGAATCCGCCTTGCACGAGCGCAATCTAGGCTCGTGCGGCATCACGCCTTAGCGAGGATGATCGCTCCTACGGAAGCGAGGTATGACACCTCGTCCCCGTGCAAGCCGACTCCCGCGCCGTCCAACTTCGCGTACTTGACTCCTGCGCAGTTCGCTTCCCGTGTAATCCATCCTCAGTACAGCCGATCCATGCGCAACCCGACCCAGCGCAAGCCGACCTCTGCGCAGCTCATCCCTGCGCAGTTTGCTCCCAGCTCACTTGGCTTCCGCGCAACCTGGCCCTAGCGCAGTCCATTTCCTTGCGCAACCAGATCTCTTGCGCAGTCTATTTGGCCATGGAGATTTGGTTTTATTTTCTTTAAGCTTGGCTTCTCTTTTGTGGATTGGGTTTTGAAATCTTGTTCCACACAACACGACTGTCTTGACCAACACGACCTGACACGATTTTCAGTATTTGCTATGACTAGTATGATTTTCGTGATTTCTGTGATTATGATCCTAGTACTTCTGATCTTTTTGGTAGTGACCCGATGGGGTGCACTCTTGACTTGATAACCTAATAACTTGATAGTGGCCCGCCGTGGCGCACTCCTGACTTGACTTGACTTGATAACCTGATAACTTAACTTAACTTGACTTGCCCCTGACACCGTAGGTGTTCCTTCTTGTTGCTTGTGCAAATCTACTTGTCTTGTCTTGCATCATGTCTAGGACGTGACTCCTTGGGTACCACGGCCAGGGATTCGCACTAAATAAGGATTAGGCTAACGATTAGATCAAACTATAGTTCATGGAGAATTTCCAGTCACAGGCAATCTCGTTATCTGGGCGCTTTAATGGACTTGTAGCTTGCCGACAAGTAGAGCATATTTCCAGCACACTGTCATGTGTTGCACCCTCTAAGTCACCTAAGGGTATATCGTCTCCTGGGCGATGTACCCAACCATACTCTCAACCCGCGGAAGGATAACTAGATAGTCTGCAGGGCTTGGGACTGGGAAATTTTCATTGCATCTTGTTAGTAATTAGGCTTGTGATAACCCTAGTTAGTTAAAGTAGTAAGCCGTAGTAATTGCTTGGCCGCTTGTGAATGGATGGTGTCCGCCCCTGTCTAAGTCTCGTCTAGTCCCTGTACCTGGTACTCCTGAACATGATTGTTTTACTTATTTTAACAATAAATGGATAGAGACAAGTGCTATTCAGGCGAAGGGCTACAACCCCGGTCCTTGTTTGGTTTACGGGTTGTAATCTGGCTCCCAGAATGGTTCCATATCCCTAGTCGTTTATTGTCCTGTTGTATTCTTTATTACTTGTACCTTCTTCCATTTTTTTATGTTCTGATATGCTGGCTTTTGTTCTTATTTCGTGGCCTCTTTTGTGGCACTTGCTCTTTCTGGGGTTTGACACAGCTGGTTTTGTGTGGCCAGATTTCGGAGCAGCACCCGAGGATCTACCGAACCTCCAGCCCGATGGTGGCGACTAGAAGGAATCCGGGCTACGAGTGGGTTTCCTATTTTGTTTCGCTCACTCTATTGTAAAATTATTCTTTTGAGGCGTTAGCCGACGAGCACCTGTTAGCTCGATGCACATTTACTTACTGTCTGCCTACGGGCTGTAAACATGATTAACAAATCCTAGGGTTGATCATGTATGACTTAACTCTTGCTAGTCCTCGTATTTTGTATGACTAGCTTCATAATCAACTGAATATGTAATATTTGGGACGCCTTTTATTGTATATTTGGTGATCTAACATCTTGTAACTCTTAATACTTGCTTGAGATTGAGACAATAGGCTTGTTCATGACCTTAAGAGACTGTTGGCTTGTAGTAAACCCTTATATTTCTAGACAGCCGTGACCGTATAGCGAGGTGGATTCCATTTCAACATACGTAGCTGGCTATGTCCGTCCCCGCTCTCCAGTATTCTGGTTCTGGGGCGTAACTGTGACGCTAAGACACCCGCTAATTGCTCTTCAAACTACTGTCCCACACCAGGAAGTCAATACGCATGAAGCTATTCGTGCTCGACATGCTCGCCTCAACTCGATGAGCAACTAAAACGAACTCAAGAGGCTCGTAATATCACAACACTATCCTCCTGAATGGAACAATGTGGTCTGCTTGCCAAAGTATAGGCCACAGTCGTTGCTACCGTTTAACGGCCTGGTGTCACGGACTTAGTGTTTTTGCTAGCACTTCATCCTGTGCGGCGCACTATCTTCCTCCTCGAAGACTCGTGCAAGCCTTTCCAACACGATTTAGCTAAATCGCTAAGGAAAATAAGAAGAGTGGAGCAAAGTGGGACTCGTAAGATTTCTTTATTGACTTGGAGAATGCTTACAAGTTTTAGGTTGTAAGCCCCCTCATTTTTGGATCTTATTTTTAATTATTTTATATATATATTTTAATTTATTAAAGTCAATAATGACTATGTTAGTAGTTTACTGTAGCTTTGATTTTGGAAGCACAACAAATATTGTTTTCTCAAATCCAGTTCCATATTTGAATTCTAGACTCTTCCACCTTGAGTTTGATATATCATGTCCCATCCAATTTTGCTTTTCAACATTCCTTTGACTTCGTGCAATTTCGGGCCAACATAGGCCAATTTGAGCCATTGACGTAATTTTAAGCCAACGTCCAATTTGATTTTTGGACTTGACATAGATCGAAACCGTATGACCCAATATATAATTTTGATCCATTTTGAGTCTAAAATGTACATGCCTAGGGTGTACCATCCAATCGAGTTCTCATGTGCTACTTATTTGTAAATGGCACATGAGACTCATTAAATTAATTTTTGGGTCCAATTTGACTAGTAATGCTACTCGGACCCTAACCTAGTCAACCCTACTAGTTAGAGCCTAACTAGGAGTACCAAAACCAAGTATACATATATTTAAGGGAATTTGAGGTTTAATTGCAGCCATATGCAATATTTCCTTATATATTTTGCTTGGTCAAACATCTAATCAAAATAGGAAACCTATTAATAATAGTATGATTTGGAGAACCAAATCCTATCCAAATTAGATCAAACCAAAGCCCACCAGTCGCGGGCAAGATCCTGAAGTACTAATTTGACCTGATCAACCTTCTCATCATCTGGAACCTTGGCTGCCACAAGAATGGCTTCAACGTCTTGAATCCAGGCATCCGCAGTGATGGCATCCTCCGTGCCATCAAAATACCTCGGGTTCAAGCGACGGAACCTTCCTGATGCTCCCGAGTCAACCCCGGCACTCCTCTCAAGAGCTAACTGAATCCCCTGGTTCAGCAACACGTTCTGCTCCTGCTGCCGAGTCTGTTGCTGTTGGTGAGTGACAAGAATCCCTCGGACAATCTCCAGGAGTGCTACGGCATCTGGTACTGCCGTCGCTGCTGGTGCTGCAGGAGTTCCAATAACCTGCGGCTGCACTGCCTCTGGTCCCACTTCTGCTCGTGCCTGCACTGGAGAAGGTTCTCTCCCCTGTTGCTGCCCAGTCGAGCCATGCTCTTGCTGCTCTGCCTCATGGGCCTCACCCGCTACTGAGAATGAAGCACCCCTATAAAGAAAGGTATAAGATTATCAAGTCCGGACAAGGAAGATTTCGAGGATGCAAGTCAGATTAGAGATCAAGGCAAGGACAGAGAATTCGAAACAGAATTTCAAGGGGAACAAGTTTTGATTGAGACTCCTAATAATTCGCAATACCCCACAAGTCTGAAAATCAGACCTGCATGGGCCACCACTAAAACCTTGTCACGCCCCAGTACCGAAATACGGGGACGGACTAGGCCAGCTACTCCATATGAGGTACGTAACGTCATACGGCGATCGTGGCTGTCGAGAGACTAGGGGGTACATGCTACAATCAAGTCTCCTATGGTCCCACAGAGTTCTATGTCTCAATCAATTAAGTCAAATCAGCAATTAAATGAACATTAAAAATAAAGCAGTAAGGCGTCCCTGACGCTTTATCAAAATGATCATGAGAGACTAGCTTTATAATTTAGCTATCTCAGAGAGTCAGGAGTACAAAATTATACACAGCTGCAGTCTGTTTAATTACAATTATGTACTGACACAAAATATCAAGTAATCCGGCTAACAGGTGCCGGTGGCTAAACGCCGTAAAAGTATAAGCAGGAGTGGTGGAGAAGAAACCCACTCGAGTCCCCGAACCGCCATGCTTCTAGTATGCACCATGGATGTCAGGGAGGAAGATCGTGTCCTCTGGCTCTGCTACGAGATCTGGCCAAACAAAACCAGCGGGGTCAGCCCCGAATAGCAAGTACCGCCAAAGGGGCACAAGAGTTAAGATTAAAAACCCAACTAATAGAATGACTGATAATAGTAATACTTATGCTACTATTATAGGGTAGCGCAACATCCTCGAACCCATATGGCACCCTTACAACCAAACAAGGACAAAAGGTGCCGCATGGAGTCGGGAGGTGTCGTACTCTATAACTTTCACATAAGTAAAAAGGTATAAACCATAAAATCTCCTGATCGTGACTTCGGTCGATAGCCTATCGCAGCACAATAACCAACCCAACAATCAAACAAGAACATGGATTGGATCATGTACCATGATAGACCATGTTCCTCAGTCATTCACAGAAGTAGCACTTCACAACCAGAATAAGTCTTCCGTTCATAACTTCGGTCCACAGCCTGTCATAGTACGATAACCAACCCAACAATCAAACAAGAACATGGGTTGGATCACGCACCATGACAGTCCGCTTCCCTCAGTTATTCACGGAAGGTAAATAGAAAACATGCAAGTCATTTTCACGGCCAATCAAGTCTACGAGTTTCTAGTGGAACGAGGTTATCCTCGCGTCATGTTATTAGAAAATCCTCAGATCGTATCTTTCCAGCAAGGCTAGCCAACCCAGGGGTTCGCGTAGACAGGTGTCATGGAGCACAGGTCCCTCGTGAGGCCACCTTGCCAAGACATGTAATATATAGCAGGAATTAATCGGATACAGTCATCCACTCGTTGCGGATGACACAATATCCGTGGAGACCAGCCGGCGCGCCAAGACAATATCTCAGGGCGACTGGTGTAACACGATCTCGGGACTCTGCCCTCCCCATGCATCTAGTATATTCAGTTGCCTAGTTTAACCCTAGGTGAAATCTTGGACTCTCATGCTGTGGCCTGCATGATTATCCTCCTAAAGTCGTACTTTAGTACGAGTACCCTAAGTGAGGATCCATGTCAATCAGTATGTCAACATGTGCTACCCACCTTAGTGTAATGCATCATTACAAATACGCCACGTGGAGTTACGAGTCATTTGTCGAGCATGAACAAGAACTGGGACATTCAGGTACATGTATCAGGTAGGAATACTTTGCTCTCCGGGGTCACATCAGTGCTCATATCATGCTCGGGACAAAAGGCGTAAGGATATAAAATGGGCATATAATATCTAATAAAATATCAAAAGCATACGCACAACAAGGTAGCGTGTGTGAAAAGTCACGCAGGCTTACACAAGACAGCGTGCGTGAAAAGTCACGCAGGCTCAAGGAAAAGAGCAGCGTGAAAAGTCACGCAGGCTCAAGGGAAAGAGCAGCGTGAAAAGTTACGCAAGCTCAAGGGAAAAGTGCTGCATGAAAAGTCACGCAGACTCAAGGGAAAGAGCTGTGTGAAAAGTCACGCAAGCTCAAGGGAAGAGCTGCGTGAAAAGTCACGCAAGCTCAAGGGAAGAGCTGCGTGAAAAGTCATGCAAGCTCAAGGGAAGAGCTGCGTAAAAAGCCACGCAAGCTCAAGGGAAGAGCTGTGTGAAAAGTCACGCAAGCTCAAGGGAAACGTGCTGCGTGAAAAGTCACGCAGACTCAAGGAAAAGAGCTGTGTGAAAAGTCACGCAAGCTCAAGGGAAGAGCTGCGTGAAAAGTCACGCAAGCTCAAGGGGAGACACGCTTCCAACAGGAAGCGTGCTCAAACAGGAGCACACTGTTCACTGTTTTCTCCAAAACAGCAAGAACACCATGGCTGAACCCAAGCTTCAAGGTATCATAACTTGGCCATCCGAACTCCAAATCTAGATTTCCAAAGCTCCAACTTGGGTGAAACTGAATGCTCTTCCACATGAAAGCATCAAAAACCCGTAAAATCAAACTAAAGTAGATCAAACCATGCGAAATCCAAAAATGATTAAAACTTAGATCTACAAAAATCAAAGCTTCAAGATAGAAATTTCCAAGTTCTAAACTAGTATAGATTGAGGAGAAGAACATGTTTTGGCAAATAATTTTGTAAGAATCATTAACAAAATAATGGATCCTTCTCTTGAGCAAGTTGGTACTTGCCTTGGTTGGTGGAGGAAGTAAATGAGAAGAAGTAAATGAGAGGAGAGAGAAGGAGATGAGTTATTATATAGAATCTTGAACCCATGGGTTCATGATGAACCATGGGTGAACCAAGAATAGGTTACCCAAATGAGCCAAAACTGTAGGCCCAAATGCAGAAAATAAATTAGGAAATAATATTTTGTCGAATATTTTTGGGAAATGCATGAAGAAATACTGCATAATAAATATCGTATAAATTCAGGGTAAATACAATTTATGGGTTTACGTATTAAAATACGTATTCCAGGATTGGGGAGTGACAGGTGCACGACGCGCTACTTGGGCCGAAACTCCATCGAATCGAAATCTGAAACGTCACAGCATGTTAGTCGACTTGTAGATGATGTTTCATCCACTTTTTCTCATCCGTTTCTACTCAAACCAAATCTGAGAGTTACCTTTATATGTCTACTCTAACCTCTGGTTGCCGGATCCCCTAGTTCCAAGCGGTTTGCCCGTGGCTGTCGATTCTACGACAGGGTATCCAGAACCGACGAATTATGTTGCGAGCTATTTTTCACCTATCTAAAGTAAGTTTATAACCTTTCTATATTTTTATTCAGAATCTAGACGTCGATACCTTTCCGACGCATATCTGAAAGTTAGGTTTCGCATCCGTTTGCTATTTTTAAAAATTTATGACATTTGTTGTGTTACCGAACTCCGAAAAATTCTGTTTTCCTTGTGTCCAAAAGTGTCAAAACTCCAGGAATCCATATTAAACTTTATGTTGTGCAAGGTTTAACATTATAATTACTATTTTAACTAATTTCTGGGATTTTTACAGAATTTATTAATTTTATTTTAATCGTTGTTTCGGGACTAAATTAATGGGTCGAATTGAGGAAGTCATATGTGGCATTGATATAAGACCACTTGTGAAAGGGTTTTCCTATTAAAAATACCATTATAGCAATATATAAATATTTATAGATAAATTTCATAATTTAAATATATTATTTTGTTATAATTGTAAAGTATTTACGAGAGGATTTGATACCTTATGTACTTATACAATAGATGCAGTGTAGTAACAACGTTATGGCAACTAGAAGACGTCGATACTCATATAATTTATATATGGTATGTAGATATAGAATATTAAATATAGTGTATTATTATAGGTGAACTTGGAAGGATCGACAAGGACACGGGAGTTGGACAGGACCACCCGCAGACAACAGTTACAGGCAAGCGTGCCTTGCCTTCGTTACAGATTATTCTTTTTTTGTTTTATTGTTCTTTTTTTTATTAGCATTGCAAGACGTAGGACGTTGATACTTAGTGTCCGTTTATAGACGGGTGCCGATGTCATGATAGTGACATCGAGTATTGACATTATGCATTACGTACATACTGATGTGTCCATTGACACGATTGACCACAGGACACCGACACATTCATGATGCGAGGTTTACATGACTATTCGTGGTATTGACCTCGTGTTAGCATTCTAGATTTTTTTATTAGTATTGCTTTTACTTTCGAGATGACTGTACACACTTGACATTGCTAGATTCTAGATATGGGGATTGGAAAGAACTTGACTACAATATCAGACCTATTGTCGTGTGGTCCGTTGTTTAGTGACCTTTATCTCTGTAGCAGAGTAAGGGATTATTACTGTCGAGAATTGATTGTCCTTGGTACCACGACACAGGTACTGGGGACAATACCCTGCTGAGGTGCTAGTGAGCCTTAGTGGAAGGGGTCTGGTATTCTAGAAAAGTATCTCACTTGCATATCATATAGATGGATACAGTAGATTGCCTTAGTTCATATTTTTATTTCTGTACCTTGGCAAGTATATTATGCACCTTACTAGTCCTCTGAGGACCTGGCTATTTCCCAGGGTTAGACGAAGCTGAAGACTACCCGGAGGTTTACGGTTCGGGAGCTGAGACCGGAGGCGTACCGGCACAGGAGGACGAGATAGTGCCAGAGGATTTCTCGTGATTATGTTACCTTCATATTTAGTTTTGCTACATTATTCCATTTTCTTTTCGTCAGACTTGTAGTTGATTTGTACTTTGTTTCTATCACAGTGGTTTCGGGATGTTTTACCCACACAGACTTCATTACTTTTATTGCTGGATATTTGAGACATTTTCTTATTTATTCTCGATCTCTTTGTGGATTCTGTGGATGTGATTAGATGTATAAACTTGTGGACTATGTTGTATTTCTTGGTGTTATCATGATTTACAGCTTAAGTATTTCGCTAATGGGCTTGTTGTGTAGCTTGGCCCATTGGTGAAGTGCTGCTGGCATGTATTCGTATACCTGGTCCCATGTATTTTGGGACTGGGGCGTTATATAGGTGGTGAGGAAAAAATGAGGCCTCCCCCTTATTTATAATGGCACATAGAGCTTTACATGGAAAGTCCTGAAAGGAATATTCTAAGGATTATTCTTCCTACCATAACTGGAACGACATATTCCAGGTTTATTCCCTAAGAACATAAAAGAGAACTTCACGGGCCATCCAGAAGGTTCTTGGGCCTCGTAGAAGGATCTTGGGTCTTCCAGAGAAATCTATCGTCTTCCAGAGAGTTCCGTCATCTTCTGGAATGTTCTAGAAGCTTTTCACATAACATTGGTCCGTGGAAAGGTTATGCAACTTGGCATTGGGCGGGGCACAATATTTGGGACGTTATATTCTCTCCCACCTAAGGCATTGATGCCCTCGTCAACCATGCTCGCTGAGAAACGCCTGGACTTCGGCCTCGAATTGATGCAGCGTATCAGCACGTTCCCAGCTAGACTCGCCGTGCGGCATTCCCTTCCATTGGATGAGGTACTCCACATACGGGGACGCCTCGCCAACGAATGGTCCTCTTGTTCAGCATGGCTTCTACCTCCTTTTCGAAGGACGTAGTCATGGTCGTCGTAGGTCACTTTAGAACTTCTCGCTGGGGATCCTCCAAGTCTTTATGGTACGGCAACTAGCATGGAAGACTGGGTGAATCTTTAGCTTGGCGGGGAGTTCGAGCTTGTAGGCCACCTTGCCTACCTTCTTGAGCACGGGGAAGGGGCCTTCGTACTTCCGAATCAGTCCTTTGTGCACTTTCTAGAACACCTTGAACTGTTGCGATTGTAGCTTCACCAGCACGATGTCCCCCTCCTTGTACACAACCGGCCTTCGCTTCGCGTCAGCCCGGTCACGCCCTGACCCGGAATCACCCGAATCATCGTCCTCGCAGGGGGCATGATGCCGCACGAGCCTGGAGTTGCGCTCGTGCAAGGCAAGATGACAAGTTCTCAAATGGTTATCTTTGAGTTGAACATTAACAACGAAAGGAAAATAGAGTATACGAAACAATTCTCTTTATTGATATTCGAAATGCGATTACAAAGGCTTACAATAGCCCAACAGAATTTGCCAGATTGGCTACAACACTCAGGTTCTCTCTTGCCCACAAAGGATTTCACCGTTCCATACATCATGCCTTCTATATCTCGGCCGCATCAATCCTGTCGCGAGTCCGAGCGTCAATGCGGTTGCACGCCTCAATACGCTTCGGCATTCCAAGTCTCAACGCGTTCAAGCGAAGCTCCGCCGCGAGCAGACCAATCCCTAAACCTGCTAGCAAACTAGTGGGGGATTAGTACTTTCGTCCTCGCTGTAATGATCAAGAACCCACTTAACAAACCGACATTTAGTATTGTATTGATTCATGCAAACATACAATTTAGTTCTTTTTCTATGTTCTTCCTTAGGATGAGTTCATGGCATATTCGAAGACTGTAAAGCATGTTATCATGGCAAGCATGTTATCCAATTCGCGTAAGTAAATAGGCAAGCAATCTCGTGTTTGATTCGTGGCGCGACTTAGCAATATCGACGCACTCGCCCTTGCACCGACGCAAGGTGAATACGCATATCCGTTTTTCCTATCATGTTATAAGTGCCCTCTATTCAGGATCCATCCATACAGGATATACGTATACCTTGCACTTCCAAACCCATCGCCCTTAACTATATGAAGGTCACTAGCTTTCCGGGCTAGAATGGACTTATATTATCGAATCGAAACATAAGACGATGTTAACCCTGTGTGGTTGCTAACTAACATTAGAGGCCACCGAAATAATCGCAGCAAGTGGCTTATCACATTCACCCGACGGTCGCTACCCATCTAATTGAAGTGCACCAACAATACCGTAAACGAATCCCTCCTAGGCCGAACGGTCCCAGCGCCCTGGCGCGCCGCGTTCGAGGGAATACCCATGCACGAGCTTTTATATCTTTAAGTCCATTTGACCATGCAACGAATCTTATCTTTCATACAACCAAGCAAGTTCGCTTATCTCTATTTCAGTTGGCACAATGCCCCAATGTCCTCAACGAACGCACAAAGGCCACGAACATTTCGAAGGCACCATGCCGCATCGACAGTTATGTCACATCCGTGCCATAACTGTTCTCCTCGTCGCAACGATGCCATCTTTTGTAAGTATCGTGTAACTGCGCATATTCGCCATCTTTTCTTGCATTATGCATTCAATGCACACCTCGAAGCCATGTTTTCCATATTCTACGCCTTAGTATTCAACGTGTTATATTTATGTTCCATCCTTCCGACTCGTGCAACTGAGGTACGCCTCGATAAGGTATTCAATGTTCTATCGCTCGTGCTCTGAGGCACTCACACCGATATAGTCTTTCAATGTTCTAGCATGCTAACTCGTGCGCAGGGGCACGAAATGACTTATGCACTGGGGCACTCGTCGATACAATTATCCCATGTTCTTATGGCTTGCGCACCGAGGCGCTCGCCTTTGCGATATTCAATGTTCCATAGAGACTCGTACGTCTGCCGTATGATTCATTTCAATTGTTCTATCTAGTGTTTGACACGCACTATGTTTATCTCTCTATCGAGCCACGCCCGTGGCATTGATAGATTAACTCAGCAAACAATGATATATATTTTACTTAAGCATGACGGAGTAGGAAAGAGAGTCAATGTCCCTCCACCTTGAATCAATATGCCTTGTCGTTTCGCCGAGCCGATGCGGCTCGATTTTATAATTTTGTTGCACGGCCACTCTCCTGACTTAGCCATTCGAGCACTTCGTGCTTCATTGAATCATACGTCCGATTTGCCTTAGCGTGCCCAAGTCTCAGCCCGTCGCAAGGCGACGATTTGATTTTGCGGACCCCTTACTAAATATGGCAAAAGATCGACCTCTAATATTTTTGCGTCAACATATAACCTGCACACAAAAACAACTAAAATCAATACTTGCAACGATTCGTACTTGCTCCTTGGTCGATTCGATTTCTTAGAATCCTCGAGCCGATTCAACGCACTCATCCTTCGGGGCAACGCGGCGCTTCGCATCGATTCACTCGATGCATTCTTTCGGGACAAGGCAACTCTTCGCATCGACTTAGTTCGATGCATTGCTCGGGACAACTTAACACTTTGTATCGATTCGTATCGATACGTAATCGGGTCAATGTAACTCTTCGAGTCAACGACTCAGCATAATGCACCGTACGGAGCGGGGCATTACATAATATACCACTCAAAACAAGGTTCGTCCTCGAACCGAAACCAATACTAAATTTCTAAGGGTTTCACTAGATCGTTCCACGATCTCGTCTCACTATCGTTTGGATCATACAACTTAGTTTGGAATCGTACACATATTTTCGGCTTCCCACCAATATATGCATTTCAACCAAGCTCAGTTGTAGGATATCGGAACAACGCAAACATGTAACTTCTTATTCTCAATAACTTGCCATTTCGTATTCTCGATCGGACTTGGCTCTATTACTTGTTCTCGCAATTCTAGCGCACATGCATATTGATACATACGCGATCGTCCAACATAAGTCAAGGTACACGATGCGATTCAAAAATTGCATTTTTTATTTTGTAAGTTTCATCGGGACTATCAATTCTATGTGTCGCGTCAAGCCGTCGCGCATTCGATCGCAACGATCCTCCTCAACGCCTTGCGTTCGAAGTCGCCACCCAACTATTTTCGAAGTCTGGCTATGCAACTTATCTTTATACGATTTCACTATCAATATTCAGGACTACGCCCGCTATGTTACTTACCTAGACCCCGTGCTTAACTTCTCCCGACGCAACTTTAAATTGACATTGTATAAGGGCCATAATCTATCCGACACGAAAGTTTACATCAAGGCGACGGTGCTCAAGGCAACGATCGCCTTGACACGAAGGTCTTTACGATACGCCTTACGTTCGATTCCTAACGAGTAGGAATTCATTAGCCAAATTCTCAACTTATCCGTCTCGCAATATCGAACAAAATTTCGATTCACACAAGCTCAATTACAAGGTGAATCAAATCTAACGACATAACTCGTAAGTCATTCTCTTATCGTTCCCTCTCGTGCATAGCACGTTTCTCGCAATCGCCTACTCACATCACCAAGTTCGTTGGTGAATTTCTTTGTTCGATCGTCGACCAACATAACCATTCAAGCATTCATCCGACGAATACTCGAAATCTAACTATATCATTCTCAATCGAAAGCTGTTCCAACAATTTTCGATCGCCTAGACTTATCGTCAACATGCACCATGTTATATTTGTTATCGATGCAATCTCATATGCGATATCGCATGGGTCATCTTACGGTCTGCACATTCAATTTGATTTGGCGGTCAAGTCTTCTAGGGTCAGCTGCCCTGAAGCTACGCTCGATAATTATGGATTATCACCGAAGGACAGTTTACTACGAACCATGCTATATCTTATTTCGGAGCCAAATTACGTTCTAACGATTCTACGCGACTACCCAATTTCGGACAAAATCGTTTCTATCGGCGAAACTGATGCGCAACTATCCTCCGAGTCAAGTCATGCACTAGCGTCGATGATTCTGCTATTCACGACGCATCTACTCGCCTTGAGTTTGAGTCTATCTTATTTGCGGGTCAACACACGAGATGCTATACGCATCGAGCAATCGTCGATGACTTATAGTCTCGTCTTGATTAATCACAAAGTTCATGATCAACCAGTTCGTTTCATTCTCGTATCGTTATTTATAAAACTTTGATAGCGCAAGGCGTACTCCATTTTATATTCTCACATCGTGCTTACGTTTTCTTACGTATCAATCTCGATACGTCGTATCAATTTCGATAGCGTAAGGGTCAACTTTGAATCCGTTTCAACGTTGATAACTTGCATTGCATATGTCCAAGTTTGCAACAAACTTTTTCATACGCATCAACTCATTTTTCGATTCACCGCATCCCGCTATACTTTGATTGCGTAACCGAGTTACCGATTATCCAACATCGTGCCCTCGAGTTATATGATTTCTCCTTCTAAGTTTCGCATGTTTTTTTTCCAGTCATACTCAAATGAGTTTCGCCGTAACGTAACCAACTATCTCTTAGGTACGATTACTCATGTCAACCAACTCTTCACCGAAGTCGTATATCGTGCGATTCGATTACAATTCGTATCGCCCAACATTTCTATCGAAGTCGCAAGTCGTGCTATTCGATTCGTTTCGCCGAACATTTCTATCGAGATCGTAAGTCGTGCGATTCGATTCGCCTCGCTCAATATTTCTATCGAGATCGCAAGTCGTGCGATTCGATTCGCCTAGCCAAACATTTCTATCGAGATCGCAAGTCATGCAACTCATTTGTAAGCTTGAGTTTTCCTTTCCCGTCGATCCGATTATTGCTTCAAGGCATAATCGTTTCGCTAGTCACGGTCGTCCTACCAACTTACAATTTCCGTCCGACGTATCATTCATTGATACGAGTCTCGCATTATCGTTCCAACCGATTTTCGAAGGACACTTGCAACAACATACCGTCGTATAAATTTTTAATCGAGTCTCGGTACTCTCCCGTCCGTTGCGGACAAACCTTCCGTAATTCTCACAACGTGTCGATGCAATTCATCGCACAAGTGGTATACCATATACCACTCGGAATCGAGTCATTCATCGCCTACGTGGTATGGCATATACCACTCGAAAATCAAGCCATTTCCCTCACACTATACTTAGTATAAACCGACAATCTCTTCCGACTCACGATTTCCGCAGTGATCGTGCTTGATCACAACCGTAACTTTGATTTAATCAAATCCGACACAACTCGGTCAATGTTCTCGTTTGCCAACATAAGCTTGGTGTGCAACCGAACGATTCATTCTATCGATTTACGATTTCAATTACTTCCGTTACATCTCGTGCAACAACTTATTTAGAAATGCGTTGCACCACGTGCAACAAATTTTACTTCCGATACGCGTTGCACATCGTGCTACAATTTATTTCCGACATTTCATTTTACCTTGTGCAACGATTTATTTCTAATCTACTTTGCATTCCGTGCAACGATTAATTTGATATGCATTGCACTACGTGCAATGATTTTACTTCCAACACGCGTTGTACATTGTGCAACGATTTATTCCCGACTTTCTAAGTCAATGCCCAAATCCGTTCAATACATTCGGTATTGGCTTATCACTTCTCACTTTCATTTTAACGCATATTCACCATTAACTCGTTGCACTTTGTGCATCATTTTATTTCTCTTTCAACATATTACATTGCAACAACATCTCAAATCGTATTTGACAATTTGTTGCACTTGCAGCAAATAACATTTTTTACAGCTCGTTGTATTCAATGCAATATACCCTTCGCGACTTTCTTAGCAAACATCATGAAATTTCCAAAACACATGCGGCAAAATTTTACGATTTGTATTAGACTTATTGTATGGAACATCCAGTGCGGCATCGAGTAGAGTCAAGAGTGATTTCAAGTGGTGGTGGGCAACTTTTAGAATTGTAATGAAGCGAGCGTCCAGAGAAATTGAGCCTAGAGCTCTGATACCAATTTGTCACGCTCCGACCCGGAATCACCCGAATCATCGTCCTCGCAGGGGGCGTGATGCCGCACGAGCCTGGAGTTGCGCTCGTGCAAGGCAAGATGACAAGTTCTCAAATGGTTATCTTTGAGTTGAACATTAACAACGAAAGAAAAACAGAGTATACGAAACAATTCTCTTTATTGATATTCGAAATACGATTACAAAGGCTTACGATAGCCCAACAGAATTTGCCAGATTGGCTACAACACTCAGGTTCTCTTTTGCCCATAAAAGATTTCACCGTTCCATACATCATGCCTTCTATACCTCGACCGCATCAATCCTGTCGCGAGTTCGAGCGTCAATACGGTTGCACGCCTCAATACGCTTCGGCATTCCAAGCCTCAACGCGTTCAAGCGAAGCTCCGCCGCGAGCAGACCAATCCCTGAACCTGCTAGCAAACTAGTGGGGGATTAGTACTTTTGTCCTCGCTGTACTGATCAAGAACCCACTTAACAAACCGACATTTAGTATTGTATTGATTCATGCAAACATACAATTTAGTTCTCTTTCTATGTTCTTCCTTAGGATGAGTTCATGGCATATTCGAAGACTGTAAAGCATGTTATCATGGCAAGCATGTTATCCAATTCGCGTAAGTAAACAGGCAAGCAATCTCGTGTTTGATTCGTGGCGCGACTTAGCAATATCGACGCACTCGCCCTTGCACCGACGCAAGGTGAATACGCCTATCCGTTTTCCCTATCATGTTATAAGTGCCCTCTATTCAGGATCCATCCATGCAGGATATACGTATACCTTGCACTTCCAAACCCATCGCCCTTAACTATATGAAGGTCACTAGCTTTTCGGGCTAGAATGGACTTATATTATCGAATCGAAACATAAGACGATGTTAACTCTGTGTGGTTGCTAACCAACATCAGAGGCTACCGAAATAATCGTAGCAAGTGGCTTATCACATTCACCAGACGGTCGTTACCATCTAATTGAAGTGCACCAACAATATCGTAAACGAATCCCTCCTAGGTCAAACGGTCCCAGCGCCCTGGCGCGCCGCGTTCGAGGGAATACCCATGCACGGGCTTTTATATCTTTAAGTCCATTTGACCATGCAATGAATCTTATCTTTCATACAACCAAACAAGTTCGCTTGTCTCTATTTCAATTGGCACAATGCCCCAATGTCCTCAACGAACGCCCAAAGGCTACGAACATTTCGAAGGCACCATGCCGCATCGACAGTTATGTCACATCCATGCCACAACTGTTCTCCTCGTCGCAACGACGCCATCTTTTGTAAGTATCGTGCAACTGCGCACATTCGCCATCTTTCCTTGTATTGTGCATTCAATGCACGCCTCGAAGCCGTGTTTTCCATATTCTACTCCTTAGTATTCAACGCGTTATATTTATGTTCCATCCTTCCGACTCGTGCAACTGAGGCACGCCTCGATAAGGTATTCAATGTTCTATCGCTCGTGCTCTGAGGCACTCGTACCGATATAGTCTTTCAATGTTCTAGCATGCTAACTCGTGCGTGGGGGCACGAAATGACTTATGCACTGGGGCACTCGTCGATACAGTTATCCCATGTTCTTATGGCTTGCGCACCGAGGCGCTCGCCTTTGCGATATTCAATGTTCCATAGCGACTCGTACGTCTGCCGTACGATTCATTTTAATTGTTCTATCTAGTGTTCGACACGCACTATGTTTATCTCTCTATCGAGCCACGCTCGTGGCGTTGATAGGTTAACTCAGCAAACAATGATATGTATTTTACTTAAGCATGACGGAGTAGGAAAGAGAGTCAATGTCCCCTCCACCTTGAATCAATATGCCTTGTCGTTTCGTCGAGCCGATGCGGCTCGATTTTATAACTTTGTTGCACGGTGACTCTCCTGACTTAGCCATTCGAGCACTTCGTGCTTCATTGAATCATACGTCCGATTTGCCTTAGCGTGCCTAAGTCTCAGTCCGTCTTAAGGCGACGATTTGATTTCGCGGACCCCTTACTAAATATGGAAAAAGATCGACCTCTAATATTTTCGCGTCAACGTATAACCTGCACACGAAAACAATTAAAATCAATACTTGCATCGATTCGGACTTGCGCCTTGTTCGATTCGATTTCTTAGAATCTTTGAGCCGATTCAACGCACTCATCCTTCGGGGCAATGCGGCGCTTCGCATCGATTCACTCGATACATTCTTTCGGGACAAGGCAACTCTTCGCATCGACTTAGTTCGATGCATTGCTCGGGACAACTTAACACTTTGTATCGATTCGTATCGATACGTAATCGGGTCAACGCAACTCTTCGAGTCAACGACTCAGCATAATGCACCGTACAGAGCGGGGCTTTACAAGCCCACTTCTTCATCTTTCTCGCAGCCTTCTCCATAAATGCTTTGGCAATGTCCGTCTTTGCCTTAAAATCTGAAGTGAACAGATTGGCCGCGGGGCTTCTACTCGAGGACCCCACACTCAGCGTGTGCAGGACGAGTGGCTGTCAACCAATCACCAACTCGAATAGGCTGCTGTACGACGACTCGCTCCGTTGAAGATTTTAGCAGAACTGAGCGACGTCGAGGTGATGCACCCAATCCCTCTGGTTGGCACTCACAAAGTGTCGCAAGTACTCCTCGAGTAGCGAATTGACCCGCTCGGTCTGTCCGTCCGTTTGCGGGTAGAAGCTGGTCGAGAAGTGTAAGTCTGTCCCGAGGATTTTGAACACTTTCGTCCAGAACTTCTCCGTGAAATGGGGATCCCGATCGCTGACAATGTTCACCGGGATGCCCCAGAACTTCACCAAATAGCTGATGAACAGTCGCACGGCCTCCTCTGCTGTGCAGTCCGTTGAAACAGCAATGAAGGTCGTGTACTTGGAAAATCGGTCCACCACCACGAGAATGGACCCAAGGGCTCCCATTTTCGGCAGGACGGAGATGAAGTCCATCGATATGCTCTCCCACGGTCTGCTCGGCACGGGAGGAGGCTCCAGTAGGCCCCCGGCCTTCTGATGGTCCACCTTGTCTTGTTGGCACACAAGACAGGTGCACACATAGTCCTCCATATCCTCGCGCATACGAGGCCAGTAGTATGCGGCCTCCAACAGCGCCAAGGTCCGCTTCTGCCCCGGATGTCCAGCCCACTTCGTATCATGGCACCCCTTGAGCAGCTGTCTTCGCAAGTCACTCTACTTAGGAACGACCACCCAGTCGCCCTTAGTGTAGAGAAGTCCATCTTTCAGTAAGAACCTTCTCGTTTTGCCCTCCTTGACAAGCTTCACTATGGCCTGTGTTAGCGGGTCCTCCATGATTCCCACTCGAACACGGTCCAGAATGTCCCCCTTGAGCAAGCACACCGATGCGAGCTCGGCCTTCCTACTAAACGCATCGGCTACCTGATTTCCTTGCCAGTTTTGTACCACAACTCCATATTGAACTCGGCTAAGAAATCTTGCCATCGCGCCTGCATCGGAGACAGCTTCTTCTGGGACTGGAAGTAGCTCGTGGCAATATTGTCCGTCATGACCATGAACATGGTGCCGAAAAGGTAGTGTCGCTATGTCCTCAAGCTGTGCACGACCGCGGTCATCTCCTTCTCTTGTACCGTGTAGCGTCGCTCAGTGTCGTTCAACTTGCGGCTCTCGAATGCGATGGGATGTCCATCCTACACCAATACCCCACCGATGGCAAAGTCGGATGCGTCTGTATGCACTTCGAACGCCTTAGAGTAGTCCGGCATAGATAAGACCAGCTCCTCTGTCACAGCCTGCTTTAGTACCTCGAATGCCTCCTCACATAGGGGCATCCAGGTCCACGCCCGATCCTTTCGCAGCAGATCGGTTAGAGGCACTGCGATGGCGGAATATCCTCGGATGAACCGTCGGTAGTAGTTCGCCAAGCCAAGGAACGATCGCAGCTCCGTCGGCCTAGTGGGAGCCTCCCACTCCCGAATGGACTGGACCTTCACGCCATCCATCCATATCTTTCCATGCTCGATCCAGTGTCCCAAGAACGACACCTCTTCTTGTGCAAATAAGCACTTCTTCCGTTTGACGAAGAGTTCGTTCTCCCTCAGCACTTGGAAGACGGCCTTCAAATGCTCAATGTGCTCCTCCATCGTGTTTGAGTACACGACGATGTCGTCAAAATAGACCACGACGAACCGATCCAGGTAGGGATGAAAGAGCTTGTTCATCAAAGTGTAAAAAGTTGCAGGAGCATTTGTTAAACCAAAAGGCATAACTAGAAACTCATATGTGCCATACCTCGTGACGCATGTTGTCTTAGCCTTGTCGCCCTCTGCAATCCGGACTTGATAATACCCCGAGCGCAGATCAAATTTGGAGAAGTATCTCGTGTCTCCCAGTTGGTCGAACAGGTCCACCACCAACGGGATAGGATATATGTTCTTGACGGTTACATTGTTTAGTGCACGATAGTCGATGCACAAACGAAGGCTTCCATCCTTCTTCTTCTGGAACAACACCGGTGTACCATATGGGGCCTTTGACGGTCTGATGAATCCCACGTCCAGCAGCTCCTTGAGTTGCGTCTTCAACTCGTCTACCTCGGGCGGGACCATCCGATATGGAGCCATGGCAGGCGATTTCGTGCCCGGCTGCAACTCGATAGCATGATCTACCTTCCTCCGTGGAGGTAGCCTCTTTGGCAACTCCTCCGGTATGACATCCCCGAACTCTACAAGGACGTCGTCGATCTCAGGCGGAAGATCCCCCTGTACGGGAGCCTCCTCCATCTTGAGCACCGCAAGGTAGGTCGTCTCTCCGTGTCGCATCTCCTTCATGAGTTGTAATGCGAAGAGAGCCTTCCCCTTTGTAAGCTCGCCTCGTGCAACTGTCACCATGCACGATGAACTCTCCTCCATGATCCCGACGACTCCCAGATACGGCATTGGGACCGCCTTTACCGAAGTAAGGAAGTCCATCCCGAGGATCATGTTGAAGTCGTCCAGTGGTGCGGCCGTGAGACTGGTGACACCCGTCCAGTCTCTCACTTGGATCTTCTTACCTTTGGCCACCCCCTGCACGGGGCGCGCCTTAGAGTTGACCGCCTTTATCGTGCTCGAGTCTTTTTCAAGCACCAGACTCAAGTGTCGGACCTCCGTGACCGAGATAAAGTTGTGGGTTGCTCCTGTGTCGACCATCGCCCTTGCGTTGTGGCCGTTGATCTTCACGTCCACGTACATCAGCTCTCGATTCGGGGCCTTGGACACGACCGCCTTGCTCTTCAAAGCGTTCAATAGGCGCAGGGCCCCCATGTGAGCTCCCTTCTTAGGCTCCTCGTCCTCGACCTCCTCGTCTTGGACCGCGTTCACCCTTTTACCTTTATTCGGGCAGTCACGTGCGAAGTGATTCTCTTCGCACATGAAGCACTCAATCTTCCGCTCCGTCGAAGGCTTTGTGTGACGCTTGTCCTTCGACGGGCCTCCCTTTCCATTATTCTAATTCGCTCCCCCACCATTGAACTTGGTGGTGGTCTTTTCCTTGGGCTTTGGGGCATCACTCCGTCGATACTCCATCAGGTTCTCGGCCACTGCGACGATCGTGTTCAGATCTGACACATGTTGCCTCTGCAACTCTTGTGCCGCCCATAGTTGTTGACCCTCCAAGAAGTGGAACAGGCGATCTTCTTCGCCCATAGTAGAAATGGTAAGCATCAGGCAGGTGAAATCCGCCACGTACTCGTTGACGGAACCGGTGTGTTTGAGTTGTCGCAAACTCCGTCTCGCGACATACTCCACGTTCTCCGGATAGAATTGAGACTTGATCTCCTTCTTGAGATCCTTCCAAGTCTCGATCGAGCAGAGCCCCTTTTTTATATCTCGATGCACCTGCATCGCCACCACAACATAGCATCATCAGAAAAATACAAGGACGCTGTGTTTACCTTGTCAGTCTCATCCTCGATGTGAACCGCCTTCAGGTATCGCTCGATATTCCAGAGGAAGTTATCCACCTCCTTCGCGTCTAGCACGCCAGTGAAAGATTTTGGTTCAGGATACTTCACCCTATGTGTCGACTCCCTCCTTGGAGTCGGACCACCAGCAATGGCCCTCTCGAGGACCTCTGCCTTGGTTTGTAGCTCTTTGCGTAGTTCGACAATCTCCGCCTTAGTGGTCTTTCGTTCCTTCTCAAACTCGGCTTGCATCTCGCGGAGATGCTCTCGGAACTCCGACATAGCCGTGGCGACGTCCGCCTCCAAACCCTAGGCGAATTCCTCGTGAGCCATCTGGTTTTGCTCCACTTAAAATTCGACGCCCGTCACGCCTTTCTCCAGTATCTCTATCCATTCAGCCAACTCGCCAAGAGCCCGTTCCATCGACGGTTCTTTGCGCTTGCCCTTCCTCAAGGTTTTTGCCTTCTCCTTAGGCAATGTGGGTTGCTCGTTGATGATTGCTTTGGTCGAAGACATGGGGGCGATCGAACCTTTGCTCTGATACCACTTGTCATAGACTTAGTGTTTTTGCTAGCACTTTGTCCTGTGCGGTGTACTATCTTCTTTCTCGAAGACTCGTGTAAGCCTTCCCAACACGACTTAGCTAAATCGCTAAGAAAAATAAGAAGAGTGGAGCAAAGTGGGACTCATAAGATTTCTTTATTGATTTGGAGAATGCTTACAAGTTTTAGGTGGTAAGGAACAAACGAGGCCGCCTCCTTATTTATAATGGCTCATAGAGCTTTACATGGAAAGTCCTGGAAGGAATATTCTAAGGATTATTCTTCCTACCATAACTTGAATAGCATATTCTAGGTTTATTCCCTAAAAACATAAAAGAAAACTT
The DNA here is from genome assembly GCA_029216955.1 of Iris pallida. Taxonomy (NCBI): domain Eukaryota; kingdom Viridiplantae; phylum Streptophyta; class Magnoliopsida; order Asparagales; family Iridaceae; genus Iris; species Iris pallida. The sequence goes on from JANAVB010033217.1 coordinate 11,580,076, forward strand.
TATGGGCCATCCAGAAGATTCTTGGGCCTCCTAGAAGGATCTTGGGCCTTCCAGAGAAATCCACCGTCTTCCAGAGAGTTTTGCCATATTCTGGAATGTTCTAGAAGCTTTCCGCATAACCTTGGTCCGTGGAAAGGTTATGCAACTTGGCCTCGGGCGGGGCGCAACATTTAGGATGTTACACTAGGCTCGCCTCGACAGCATATGAAGCACTTCGATTCGCAAACAGTGCATTTGTCGAAAGACGACGCGCTCCTCGCGAAATTATTTATCGGCACTTTACATGGTAGCCTTTGAATGGTTCTGCAGTTTACCAAATGACTGCATCAGAACCTACAAGGACCTGGATAGAATATTTCTCTTGAGATTCTACGAAAGTGGAATGAAGGTGATAATGCCGACCCTTATCGCTACAAAGCAAAGCAAAGGAAGACAGAACTAGTGTGCGACTTCATTGAGTGATTCAAACGCCTAGCTTTGAAGCTTCCTTTTGGTGTATCGGAGTCTATGATGATACACACGTGTAAACACAATCTCTTCGTAACTGTAAAGTTTTGCTTAGGATGAGCTAAGCATGATCAATGGTCTACTTTCATCGGAAGCGCCGATATAGTTGAGAAATCAGTCGATGATTTAAAGTTGTTGGGACTTGGACTCCCTAACTCTAATGACAGAAGCAAGCGTCCCCTAGGAAAAAGTAACAACGACCACAATAATAGAGGAAATAATTCCTTACAGTCGACATTTCCAAAAGCGCCAACCGACCAAAACAGAAAGCGCCAGACGCTTCCATGCCTAAGGAGACCTACTCTTTTGATGACGAAGATGTAGTAGCCATATTCAATGTGCTGATGAAGAGTAATAAGCTCAACCTTCCCAACATTCGGAGGCCGAAAGAGGCAAACAAGGTTCATGATCCCAAGTACTTTATATCCTTCGAAAGAGCAAATAAAAAGAGGAGGCCTTTGCTCTATCTGCTTCTTCTGAATCCCAGGGAGGCCGTTGATCTTTGGCAAGCCCTTCATAAGCAAGCCCTACTAAAGAAGCTAATTGACTTTCGCCACCCATGTAGTGAGTTTGAGAGTGACCGGCAAACCAACCCCGCTCCTATATCCTGGTCAATGGAATCAAAAACTTTTGCAGGATATACTGCTACTGCATCAACCGACTATATTTCTCCTGCGACTGCTACTGAACCGACTAACAAAGCTACCTATGAAGCTAACGTCTCTGTTGCTGGTGCTGGTGATGAAGGTAGTGGTGGATAACACAAGGTTCATGATCCCAAATACTACCTATTCCATCGGTATGTGCACAATCCGACTTAGGATTGCTACATCTTGAAGGAAAAGATCCAGAAGCTGATAGACTCCAAAGCTATCACTTTACACACCAACCAAAAGAAGATGGCTGCCAATATGGTATCGCTGTAGTTAGAAGACTTCCTATCAATGGAGGTCCAAGATGGCGTCGTTCCTATACCAAGAGTGACCATAAAGATCGTTAATCTTCCACCAGCCCACGACAAAGCTGAAGGACTGGTACCACTCACTACCTCGTATTGTGAGATTATGTGGGTCCACTCGAATATCCTGCAAGATATGAAATGAAAGGAAGTGTCTTCAAGTTCCAAACCCAGGCAAAAGGAGGGAAGTGCTGTATGGTGTTTCCTTCGACCAATGAGACATTATCCGAAGAAATCGACCACAGTGATAACCATAGGTCGAATGCTTAGACAAATTAGATGTTTTGGCCCAAGAACTTTAGGCTACGATGCAATGAATACAAGCCATTCTTTTCCCCAACCCAGTAGATGATGGGAGTGGGTTCCAATTAGTGATATCGAGTGCTCAATCGACTTGTGTTCAACCAAATATCATTTAGTCGACAGTTGCAACGCCAGCTCCAGAAGCCGCTCGTGCATTGGAAGCTCATGTAAATTCCTTTGCCAACAGGGAAGACATTTTAGGACAAGGAGTATCACACCCTTTCCCTAATGAATGAGATGAAGTGATGTGTCCACCTGAGTGCAAGCATCATTATTATGGGTGATGAGGTTATCATGAAACTCGCCTATGATGACAACTTTGGATGGTAGACTCAGGGGCTTCACTGTATGTATCTTACAACAGGACACTGTTTGTCACATACACAAGAGAGTAGGGAGTGTTGAAGATGAAAAACTGGAATGTGGCAAAAATAGTTGTTATAGGAGGTGTGTATTTGAAGACATACATAAGCAGTTTTTGTGCTCAGAAATGTTCGTCATGTACCTGATATCTGTTTCAATTTGTTGTTGGTTGGAATGTTGGATATTGAGAGATTCTTCAATCTTTTTGGGAACAATTAGTGTAAGCTTTCCAAAGGTTTGTTGGTGGTTGCTAAAGAAAGAAAGAAGTTCGATCTCTACTATATGGTAGGAAACACATTGGAGGCACATGCGGTGAACACAGTCCGTAATGCGTCTATCGAACTGTGGCACAAGTGTCTCAGCCATATCAACGATAAAGGAATAAGCTACATGTTGAACATGAAGGTGATTCCATGGCCGAATCCACAAAGTTGGTGAAATGCATGTACTGTATGGCTGGGAAGCAGCATTGGGTGTCTTTCCAAAGTTACAAATCTTCAAGGAAGTTGGTTTGCTCGAGCTGATTCACTCGGACGTCTGTGATCGTATAAAGGTAAAATCTATTTGTGCTACTTCTTATTTTTGTAACTTTTATTGATGATTATTCCAAGAAAATTTGGGTCTATGTTATAAAGACTAAGGATCATGTGTTGCATACTTTCAAGGAATTTTAGGCCTCCGTTGAATGGAAGACGGAGAAGAAATTGAAGTGTGTTCACTCCGAAAATGGCAGTGAATATAATATTGATCCCTTTGATACATATTACAAATAATAAGGGATTTGACACCATAAGTCTCCGCCAAGGACACCTCATCTCAATAGCATACCAGAGTGTATGAGCAGGACACTAATGAAGAGGGTATGATGTTTGCTTTCAGAGGTAAACTTTTCAGACAATTATTAGGATGAGGCTCTAAACATTGTTGCTTACGTTATTAATTTGTATCTTAGTGCTCCTTTGCAAGGTGATATACCTGACAAAGTATGGTATGATAAGGAGCTATCATATAATCACCTACGAGTATTTGGGTGTAAGGTCTTCGTGCATGTACCGAAGGATGAGAGGTCCAAATTTGAGCCGAAGCATGGTGGTGGTATTCATCGAAGATTAGACCATAACAAACACTCAGGATTCTAAGATGCCTTATAAGGCTAAGGATTTGCATGAGTTAGAATCATCTCACTTCGAGCCATTTCCAGAGGACGCTATGAAGATTCTAGATATAGTGTGTCAGTACATGGAGTTGCTCCAAACATTGGTCATCAGTCTGTTGATGGTGGCCAGGATGACCCTTAGGAGGATGAACATACCGATAAGGTAGTTCCTGAAGCGGATGAGGTTGTCGATGCGCAACCAACACCAGAGGCTCCGTTGAGGAGGAGCACAAAAGAACATCGACCATAAATGAGGTACTAGTCAAAAAATACGTGTTATTGACTGATGGAGGAGAACACAAAAGTTTCACAAAGGAGATGGAAGATGAACAAAGGTAGGAGTGGATGTAGGCTATGAATGAGGATATGAGTTTCTTATATACGAACTCTACTTACGAGATGGTATAGTTGCCAAAGGACAAGAAGGGTTTAAATAATTGATGGGTATTTAGAGTGAAGCAGATAAAAGATACTACTCGTCCTCGATACAAGGCGATAATGGTAGTCAAGGGCTACAATCAGCAAAGGGCGTAGATTTCGATAAGATCTTCTTGTCGATCATCAAGTTGCATCTATCTAGGTGGTGTTGGGTTTAGCGGCCTATTTTAGTTTAGAGATTGAGCATGCAGATGGATGTCAAGACATCATTTCTTCATAGTGATTTAGAGGAGGAAGTATACATGGAACAACCCAAAGGAATCTGTAAGAAAGAAAAGTCATATTTGGTCTGTCGATTGAAGAAGAGTTTGTATGGTCTAAAGAGGCTCTACGGTAGTAGCACAAAAGTTTGAGTTGTTTATGGGGGAGCATGGTTATGCCCAAACGACGTTAGATCATTTGTGTTTGTGAAAAACTTTATGGAGGATGATTTCATTATTCTGTTTATCTATGTGGATGGTATGCTATTAGTGGATTGAAATTCTACCAAAATAGCAGAGTTACAGTGCCAACTAGGCACGATCTTTTTTATGAAGGATTTAGACGCATCAAAGATTATTCGTGTGACGGAGATCAGACAAAAGAGAGTCCAAGTTGCTTTGGTTGTCCCAAGAGAAGTACATTCATTGAGTACTTTAACGTTCAGAATTGACTGGTAGAAGAAAATTAGCAGACCCTCCACCTTGCAGCTCACTTTAGGTTCATTGTAGAGTATTGTCCATCAGTCGATGACGAAACGGAAGATATGGAGAGAGTTCTGTATACTTCAATAATGGAGAGTCTCTTCTATGCCACAGTGTGTATGAGGCAAGATATTGCTTACGCAGTAGGCATGGTTAATATGTATCTTTTCAGCTCGGAGAGGATATATTAGAGCGCAGTCAAATCCTTCGTTATCTTTACGGCACTGCTGATTGGAAGCTGACATTCGGGAGTGACGGTCAGAAGCTAGTTGGGTATACCGACGCTATTATGGCTGAAAATATGGACACCAGAAGATCGACTTCGGACTATGTTATGATGTTTGTTGGTAGGACAGTTTCGTGGTGGCCGCAGTTTGTAGAAGTGTGTTACCTTGTCTACGATGGAGGCAAATTCATTATGGCGACTGAGGCTTGCAAGGAGTTAGCAAGAGTACATTTTTCTTTGTGATAGCCAAAGTGTTATTCACTTTGGCAAGAACCCGACAGTTTATAGTCAGTCAAAGCACATTGCAACTCGGTATCACTAGATACAAGATGTGCTAAAAACGAAGGATGCAATACTTGAGAAGGTCCATACAAAGGACAATAGAGCAAACATGCTCACAAAGGTTCTGCCGAAGGAGAAATTCGAGTATTGCAGGAGGATCGTCAGAATGACGAGCTCTTACACCTGGTTGGGAAGGGGTGATTTGTTGGTTGTTCCCATCTATGTGGAGAGCACCCTTAGTATACCGCCGATACATCGCCATATTTTTCGTTCTTGCCAATTTTAGCAGAAACTTTAGCAACCTCCATAAAACACTTGGCGGTACAGTAGCGGCAATATACTGCCAGTATACCGTCAATGTTCCGCTATCAAGAAGGAAGGCCCGAATTGGGTGATTTTTTACCACCATTGGATCGTGATCAACGGTTCATCTCTTTTAGGTTGTTGGGTGGTTTAGATAGAAATTTCCTAACCCTAATCTCTTATCATATACAATCAAAATGAGAGTTTTCTCAAGTGCATTGATTTGGACTTCTAGGGTTTGATTTGCAGGAGACTGTTTCGAGGAGTTCCACACCGGTTCGTCGTCTTCTTGTCTTTGGTAACTCTATTTCTCATTGTAATCTATTTCCATTGCTATTTGGAGAGTTGTGTTGATCAGTGGAGAAATTTGTAGAGGATGTATATATTTATTATATTAGTGAAGACTTTTCCGGGTTGGACTCCGATCGTTCCGTACTTTTTTTTTGTCAGAATTTTCCACGTAAGAATCGATCGTGTTTGCGTTGTGCTGCCTTTGGATTGTTTCTGGGTTTGCGTTTTTCCTCGGTCCTCACAATTTCTCGGTTTGGGGAACGGTTTTTTGCGTTCGTCCCCAACGAGGACAGGTCTGAGAATAATTTTGGAAGACACAATAAATTTCACAAGAAAAAATGTTCATGAGATAGAAGCTCTTCATCTAGAGTTTATTGCACACCTTGAAGAAGGTTGATTGGAAGATGCTTTTGTAGTTTCTACACTTGGTCTTTATCTTCTTCTCTTTGTTCCCTCGACCAAAGTATGTTCATGATCTTGAAGTAGAAAGCACTCGTCTGTCCCATACTTGAAAAGTTTGATATATATCAGTGACTGTCAGTAGAATGTAGTGCCTTCTCTATTCTCTGTTGTTGAAGATCTCCATTCAGCAATCACATCGACTGAGGTACCAACAAACCAGATACACCTTAAGCCTTCAACGCTGAACTCATCTGTGCATAAATCAGGCAATGAGCTCTTCATTTATCAGCAGGGGCAACAAAGTATGTCCAATGCCACCAGACTCGCAAGAATCAACTATGCTAATAATCCCGGATGCTTTCCTTATCCAAAGCTCAGGAGGTTACTGATTCCTCGTGTGTTAAACCTGCCAAAGAAGCTGATCACAAGGGTATGCTACTTTCCAAATTCAACTAGACTTTTTATGTATGCTCAACTTCCATACTCCGACTAATAAGATCTTCAGAGTCAAACCTTGAGACGACGATTCGATAGAATCTGCTTATGTTGAGAGGCCAATACCGATCCGATATGGTCGATACCAATACGGTTTGGCATATCCCTAACCAATACTGATCGATGTCCCGACATTGGGATCTCTTTTCCGGTCAATTCGACAAAGAAAATTGAAAGAAAAAGATCATGAGTGTAAAAGCATAGTAAAGCTGTAAAAAGCATATAGCATGTAAACCAATCAGCAAATGTCAGTACTATTTTATTCAATTCTAAAACTACCAAGAAACAACACTGTTAATACTTAAAATTATGCCTAAATGCATAAAATATATTTCCTAAAATGTTAATAATTTATAAATAATTATTTGTTCAGAAAAAAAATCCGGCACTTCGAGCCGATACCGCCGATTCTGATACTCATAGGAGTGGTCTAATACCAATTCCGACACCGATATTGTGAACCTTGTGCAATAGTATATAGTATATGATGATAAAGTGGGAAGCATGTTGAATTTAAGGACAGATGAAATGGGACAAGTTAATTTTTTTCAGAAAGTGAAGAACCCCTCCAGGTAGATAGTTAAAATAAATTAAACAAAAAACTTATTAAGAAATAGAGGCCATAAAAAAGGCCATAAATCTAGGAAATCAGATGTGCAGATTGCAACAGTAAGAAATAGAGATCTTATGAAACTAGACATGGAAGAAACTGGGATTGACTGACCAATAAAAAAGGTTTTTGACAGGTGGAAGCTCTTCATCTAATTTCTTCTATGCCTTGAAGAAGATTCTTAAAGTATGCTCTTTGGTAGTTTCAACACTTACCATCTTTATCTTCTTCTCTTTGTTCTCTACCTGTTGATGATCTCCAAGTATTGAGGCTGGTTCACTCTTTGGTCTCTTCTGTAGTCCTCAAGAGGAAACTCCAATATACATATCATTGACTTTGTCAGTTGGATCCAATTGCCTTCTCCTCTGTTATCTGTCATCTGTCATCAACAAAAGTAGAAGCAATTTCAGAAATGTGATCTCCACTCGAAAGGAAATACCAACAAACCAAATGGCCATGAAGTTTGCAAAGCAGAAGCAAGAAAGGAATGTCTATGCAGAAGTCAGGCCATGAGATCTTCAAAATTTCAGAAAGGGAAACCAGGTGTCGATGCCGCAGACTGTCCACCACCAGCTCTCTCAGAAGAATACTTACGCTGGCCAGTTGAATAATAATACGAACGCTCTTGCAATCCAAAACCCAGGGAGTTACCGGTGCCTTCATGAATTGCTTCACTTGTGTGAAACCTGATCATGAGGACAGCATAGGTCAATCAAACAGTGTTTACAACCCTGCAGGTATGCTTTAGTTTCCATATTCAGCAAAACTTTTCATGTGTAACCAGCTTTAGTATCTTGCAATTCTTCGAGCTTAGATTTCTCATGATCTCCAGTCTTTGTTCTATCTAGTATTGGATTCACATTTCATCAAGACCAATTATTCTAACTAAATGGTTAATAATTGTATCATCACAAAATTAATGTTCCTCGTAAAAAAGCCAGTTTAACTGAAAAAAGAACTGTTACCATGTAAAACATGAGCAGTTATTAGCTATGGTATTCTCATTGTCTACGGTAAGTCGATCAAACTTGACAATAAGATCCCTGCCAACAAAAGATTCCGTCTCTTGTTTTCGTTACGACTGCCGCAAACTCTCAATTTAAGGTATTGCTTCCAGAGTTACATCCTCACAGCAATAAACAATGTCTCTATAGAATCCCATTGGTTTTCTTACTCTACTCTTCATGCAACTGTTACCCGTAGAATGAAATAGGAGTGAGAATAAAAAGGTATCTTAGATAACTTCATAACAGTAATCTTTCTGAGAAAACAAACTTGCTTCATACAGATACTCAGCTTCCTTATCTCGCAGCCTCAAGAACGCATTCTCAAGTCCGAAATAATAGCCCCTATAGTCAAAATGATACAAGAAAAGAAGTAAGAAGGAAAGAAACTACGAAGTTCTCCATAACAGAGATCTATGAAGCCACTGGTAACTTCTCCACAGAAAACATAATTGGACAAGGAGGTTTTGGTATCGTCTATAAGGGGAAGCTCAAAGATGGATCTCTGATTGCTGTAAAGCGTGCCAGAAAGGTAGGTAGTTATATTTCCCATTTGCAAACCAAAAGTGACTTCACTAAACTATACTAGCTCAGCTGTTCTTGATAGTCTGGTTCAGGTTTCTGTTGCACTACGAAAAACTATCTAAAATCAAGCAGCAAGTCATCTACTACCTTGTTACTAACTTAAGGCTTTGTTGCAGAAGTTGTATAACCAGCTTTTCAAGAATGAGATCCATACTTTGTCAAAAGTAGAGCACTTGAACTTGGTCAAGTTTCTTGGATGGCTGGAGCATGATGGCGACTTGATAATCTTGCTCGAGTATGTTGGCAATGGAACTCTGTGGGGACATCTGCACGGTAAGTCTCAAAGTCGAAGTCTTGGGGGGGGGTGGGGGGGGGGGGGGGGGGGGGGGGGGGGGGGTGGACCAGGAGGCACCATCCTAGAATGAAAACAAAGGTTATTCTAAAATTGATGGTGAGAGATTGCTAGGTTCAAGAAACACGAGAGTTTTGAGGAAGAAGCAGTCACTGCTCTTAGACTCGGTTAATAACTGTCTTGTTAAAGGCTACGATGGAATGATATGCAAATGCAACGCAGATAATCAAGGAGAGGTGTTGGAGCTTCCACAAAGGCTGGACATTGCCATTGACGTAGCTCACGCGATCACATACCTGCACATGTACATAGGTATATTCCATAAAGATTTTGAAGTCTATTCTAATTAATTTGGAAGTACAACCAGAGTGTGATTTGGATCACAAGTTTCTTGACAATTCACAATAGAAGAATGCCTTGCCCGAATTTATGAAGTTCATAGTTTTAGAACATATTACACAATCCACAATGTTGTCTCTGTATGGCAGATCACCCCATAATCCACAGAGACATAAAGGCATGCAACGTCCTCCTCACAGAGAAGCTTCGAGCAAAGGTTACAGATTTTGGTTCTGCCCACCTAGCCTCCGGTGACATGGATGTGACCCATGTATCCACCGATATCAAAGGCAGTGCAGGGTATGTAGACCCAGAGTGCCTCCAGACTCACCAACTAACAGATAAGAGCGACGTCTACTCCTTCGGCATCCTACTGATTGAGCTTGTCACCGGGAGGAACCCCATCGAACGCAAGCGTGAACCCGAGGAGAGAATCACCGCCAAATGGGTATGGCATTATTTTACCATAATCAATGACGATGATGATAATTACTGATGGTAATAGCTTAAAATAAATATGTTCCTTTTAAAACTGTACACCTATTAGATCGAAGACAACTACTAGCATTTGATTCTCTCTAAACGGATTTCATGTAATTACAATTCTGAAAGAGAATATGTCTACCATGTTATAGTCCTCAAATCCCAGACATAACTAAACCACAAGTTGTGGTATGGAAAGAAAAGTAAACCAACTCAATAATTCAGTAAAGTATACTCAGCATTTTACTAACATCTTTTGGCATTTGCTTTTACTGATGCGTCTTCTTCTACCTCGCAAAGGTCTTGTCCATAAACTTTTAAGAAAGCAATAAGGTAGGGCTGGAGATGGAACTTTTACCTAAACTGTACTGAGAACAAAAAAAGGTTACTGCCTTCAACCTCAGAAGCAATTTTCTAGATCTGAAGAGCACAAAGAAACATTGTAAATTTCACGGTGGAAGTTCACTATAATGACTCTGAGAGAGTAGGCTTATGAAGCTAGCTATCAACCTTCTATGCTGTTTTTGCTTGCATCTATGTAAGTCCAGTCTTGCAAAAGATTATATAGCATCACTCTTTAGCACTACATCTTTGAATGAGATAAACATGCAATTATGACATTTCAAAAGACAACATAACAATATATTACAGTTTATATGACTAAACTATGCTACAGGCAAGTTTGGTAGGTTTATACATGAAAAAGAGGGAGTCCAAAATATCACTTACCCACAGAGAGCATCCAACCGTCAGGCCATGCAGAAATCAAGAGATGGAGGCATCGTGCTAGCAATGGATCCAAGGCTTAGGAGGAGTCCAGCAGCAATTGCGGCAGCGGAGAATATAATAGTGCTGGCTGCAGAGTGCTTGGCATCTTCACGACGCTCTCGCCCACCAATGAAGCAGTGTGCTGAAACCTGTGGAGAATCAGGAAGGAATTTAGGGAGATGCAGCAGCAGTCCTATGCAACAAGATGAATGGTGCAATGACCATGATGAAACTTGGACTGGGTTCCTGCCAGTCTAACCAAAATAGTCGCAATAAAGATTTTCGTGTCTTCAGAATGGGATGTTGCTAACCCTCTCCAGCATCTTCATTATCTGTCAACCCTCTCACACAGTAACTAATATCAGAAAAATCAATAAAAATAAATGTCAGGTAGTGTGCTTACACTTTATACATAATTCTCGGCATAACCACATGACATAGCTTTCATCTGCACAACAATCTCACGCTAACCACTTTACAGTGGAGCAGTTTGGGCCATATACATGATGACAATTGAAGAAGACTATGTTACCATAACCATAAAAGCAGACCTGGGATTTCAAACAACAAAATGGAATACAAATATGCTCGAAACATCCAAACAAAAAAGTAACATGTTCTTCAATCACCACAGATTCTGTGGCAACCACTTTACCATGAAGCTATTCTAGCCATTATTCTATATATTATAAGGATCGACTCGGATCTGCACTTTTATCTCAAAATATCAACCAAACACCATGTTAATCAATCATCACCAACAAATTCAATGAAGAAACCTAGCACAAAGCTCATGTTTTTCAATCACCACCTACGCATTTTTTTAATGAAAAAACTCAGCACAGGCCATTACCCAAACAGCATCAACGTAACAGCAAAAAAGAGCATGTGGTCCATTTAATACAAGCCAAGAAAGTACTCCACTTATATACAAAGTACATTACCAGTAACATCATATGACCAAGAAGCAGCCAACTATTTCTAAACACAGTCCTAAATTTGAACAAGGCACATCAACAGACCAACACAAAAGCTACAGAAATCACCCAAGTCAGCAGATCAGGAAAGAACTTATGCTGCAAATATAGGAATAGATTTCCTAGTATCTACCTGAAGGGAAACACATTCAACTAGAACTAACGGGAGATCTTGAGAGGGACCTTGAGCTCCGACTGATGCTGCGGCTATGTGAGTAGCTTTCTCTAGAATATCTAGTCTGCTTCTCCTTGGTAATGGACTGTATGAGGGACTTCTCTTTGACCTCGCTGCTGGGGAATAGCTGCGGGAGTAGCTCCTCCTGGATCTCCTCCTCACCCCGGGTGAAACACTCCTTGAATAACTCCTTGACCTCCTTGGCCTAGGTGACACACTGGGTGAATAACACCGTCCTCTTGGTGAAACACTTCGCCTTGGGGATAAGCTGCGGGAGACGGAACGGTAATAATGCCGGCCATAGTAGGGAGAAACCGATTGTACAGGAGAGAAGGACTCGAGTCACGAGAATAAGACCTATGCCGCCTTCGGACAGGAGATGGGCTGTAGCGCCTAGATGGTGCCCTAGACCAGGAACGGGATCTGTGCCTCTTGTAGTATGGAGAGTATGATCTGTCCCTCTCTGAAGAATAGGCAGGGGAGCTGTACCGACCTCTGTAATATGGGGAATAGCTTGAAGAACGACGACGTTCTGTTCAAGAAAATGCAGCAGTTAGGCCTCACTGGGTAGAATGCTAAAAGAAAGGTCACAAGGACTTGGAACAAAGATCTCATATTGTGTTCTCTCAAGAAGACCATTTCTACTGCCTACCATCATAATTTGACATTTCGCAGCAATAACATAATATAACACGTAAGCCATTTTTGGGAGGATATTTATATTCTCAAGATGTCATACAAAGTAATAACACTCAACACAAAGGGAAATTAATTCTAGTGCTAGAACCAAATGATGCAAGAGCTTACCACCAACAGTTCTCAAACCAAGATACCTCCCTGGAGTTGGGGTTCGTCCACGTCGCCTCTTAGCCTGAAAACAAAATAAGAGAAGAAATCTATGAGAACAGAGAAGATCAAAAAATACAATCAATGAGCAGATACAATACTCTACTGTAAAGGATAAGAATAATCCAAGACAAATAGAAAAGGGAAATGGAAGTAACAACTACTGTAAAAAGTAATGCAGGGCATACAACCCTTTGGTTAGTCTGATATTTGCTTGGGTAGTTCGATTTGATGTTAAGGTTGTAGTAAGGCTTTTGATGTTTGATGAAGAGCTGCTACACACAGCTACCCTGCTAGCAAAAAAACTTCAGGCAAACATGTATATCTCAAACTCGGTAAAAATTAACAATACAGAAAAGTTGATTATATAAACTGCCATGACAAATTAGCTGATCAAATATATCCCACACAAATCAGCTTGGTGCCTTACCTTCTCAACAGTAATCACTCGACCTTCCAACACAGACCGGTCAAGATACTTGATGCAGCGATTCGCATCTCGAACAGTGTCCATTGTTACAAAGCCAAATCCACGAGATTCCCTTGTCCAAGGGTCCACTACAAGATGGACATCAATCACCTGCCAAAGTACATCAGATAACAAATTTACCCCTGTTTGTTTATTATCTCAAGCCAGCCAAGTAATATCATTAATCCATAAATCCTGAAATTCTCAATTCACTATGTGCCAAAAAAAAAAATCATCATTTAACAATAAAGACATTAACTTGTAATAGCTAATCAAGTAATCATAACAAACCATATATATTGAAAACAGGAAAATTGACAGGTTTATGAACTATATAGAAAATGCCCAGACACTTATCAGACCCAAAGAACAACATTTTCTACATGAAGAAGAATGTGGGTAAAAAGGTCATCTCAGTGCCACAAGGCTCCCGCTCACACGTGGTCTAGGGAGGGTCAAGATGTCCACAACCTTACCCCCAATATATATGGAGAGGCTGTTTCGTGACTCAAAGATTGCATATCCCAAGATGCAAGCAGCATGTGGCAGTAAATGTAAAATGGAACTTCCCTCCTCCCCAATATCCATTCAGAAAGCCTTCAGCAACACCCCTCTCCAAGATATTACTCTCTTCCTCAAAGAAAGTTAGCCAAGATATTACTCTCTTCCTCAAAGAAAGTTAGCAAAATGCCACTAATCTAATTGATATGAACATAAGATATGAACTATGGATAATGCTAGGTATGTTCTCCTCTACTAATAACAATAGATTGTAGGAAGCAAAATGGGGGGAAATGTACTCCACACTCTTCCCCAATATCATGCACAACCTTCAACATCACCTCTCCGAAACTAAAAGCTCAAAATATATTTAATATTATGCTGCCTCAAAGGAAATCATGCATACCTTCCCTTCAGTTGCAAAATGCCTCTCAATCTTGTCCTTTGTAATCCGAGAAGATAAACCAGTGACATACAAGTTGTTCCCAGGATTTTCCACATCGCTTGAATACCCACTCCTAAAAGCATAAAATGCAGAGTAAAATTAATGATATTCAAAGTTTAAAAAAATTCATGGTTCTTGGTGCAGAACAAGGCAAGAGCAAAAATACCTTGAACGACTCCTAGACCTCGATAAAGACCTGGAAAAAGATCTGCCACGACCATATCGACCGAGAGCGCGACTCATACCTGCAATAGAAAAGGAATCAACTCATGAAAACGGTAAAAGAACGTAGACTCAAAAATAATAATAATAAATCAGAAAGTTTAACAGGTAAGGACTCACTTTGATCTTCTTGAGTGTGACATCTGTTAGAACAAAGTAGAAAAAATGCCAGTCAAAATCAATTGCAATAAATATCAAACAAATAAGGAAAACATACCAAGAAGAAAAACATGCCAAAACAAAAAGCATAACAAGAATAGAAGGTAATATGTCATCAGAAAGCTAAAAGGAAAAAGGAAAAAAAAAAATGCGACCATCCAGTGTGTTGCTGAGCGTGCGCCTGAATATGCACAATCAGGAACCGAGTTCCAAACTAGTTTGCCCTGGAAAACTATTAACAAACCTCACACAGTGACCTAATTCATCAAATAAGCAGGACAGAACTACAGAATAATGCAGGAACAAAATGCATTATTAACATACTGCTCATAAAGACTTCATCATCTGCCAGCATCTGCTTCCCCTCTCCATCCTCAAAACCCAAAAACAGGAGCTCAATAATTACTAAGTAGGTCCAATCCACCAACCCTATTAAAATTTATCCCCCTGCCCCGTGTACTGAGTTTATTAGGCTAATTAGCACTTAAGTTGCTATCAAGTATCAACTTCCATTATCAATGCCATAAACAATTCGTATTGGCAACTTTCATTATCTAAATGGTCATGTGCTTGATAGCAAACTCAAAAAAATAGTTTATTGTATCAACTTGCTAAAAGATAGTTTATGATGAACCCGAAATTGTTAGTATTTAAGTGCAGATTAGCCTCTTCTCATGAGACAGGTGTTAGCAGTATACAATTACAATTGTAATTGCATTCCCGGGTTAAGTAGACGTAAACAAGAACTCATAGATTAGACATGTATTTAATAAGCTCGGACACTCCAAGAATGACCGTGACATGACTAGCATCGGACTCCACACATGTATCGGACAACAAGGCAAGCAATTTTAGCACACACTAAAATTAAGCCAGGAGAAGCTATATAGTGGATCCCACCTATAGACACGGACGAATATGGCACCACACAGTACAGATGCTGTGACATGGATACGGCATGAACGTATGTGCTTTCCTAACATTAGAAGAAACAAATATCTGTTACCAATAATCTTTATGTTTCTCTGAAAAAAAGACTTATATGTACCCAAAAGATATTACACATTCAAATTTGTTTTGATTGTTCATATCTAAATCTTGTTTGGTTGTTCCTATCTTGTCTTCAAAAAATAGGTCCATCCATATTCATGTAGTTGTTATTAGCTCATCTTTACTCTAGAGAATAAGCTAAAATATACAAGTCAGAAAAGTTTGTTTTATCTTTATTCTCAGTATCAATTATAATGAGAAGCTCTGTTCTTATAGAAAGAAAAGGAGATGTCACTCTCTCTAACAACTCCAGCCTGTGCCCATGCATATAGCGAGGAACCGTCTAACCAACGTAGGCAGGTGAGATAAATCTGAAGTTTAAAAAGAGGTCAACTTGGTCTATATGATGAAGTAAATCACTAACAGCCCTCTTCAAACCGAACTCGCACTGGCGAAGAGCCGAGGAGAAGTGAGAGCTTTAGTAAATATATCCACAGTTTGATCTTTTTGTTGTAATGTCTAATGTAGATGTAGTCTCTGATTTTGTATGAACCAAAGTGTTTTGTGTGTATCAGTTAAATTGTTTTGGTGTTCTTACCAATTGAAATGTTGGTAGTACCTTAAAAGTTAAGATTTTAATTTGGCTTATGACTAAGAATCTGACACCAGCTCAAGAAGAGAGAGAGAGAAAGAGAGTTCCAGTTTCAGATTAGATATTGATGTTAGTATTATCTTAACAACTTTCGATTTTAATTGATGTTGGTAGTTTCAGTTTCTGGCTTAAAGTTAGTAGTTTCAGTTTCTGGCTTAAAGTTAAGAATCTGGTTTGCTTGGTTTTAGAACTGTGAACACAAAATTACAAGAACTTGGCTCCAAATAACCGTGAACACAAAACTGAATAACAGACACTGTGTGGATAGGTTTTCAGAAATTTTGTAATTGTTTGCTTGAAAAGTTTCGTTTCATTGTTAAAAAACTAAGTTTTATTGTTTGCTTGAAACACAAAAAGTGAATAACATACACTTAGTTTGCTTGAAATATAATTTTATTTCATTGTTGAAACATAGTTCCTTTTCATTGTTAAAAAAACATATAGTAGGATATGTTTTTAGAAACACTTAGTTTGCAGAAAGTTGAGAGACACTTATTAGTTTTAAAAATGTGAAAATATATAGTTTGCTTGAAACAATTACACAGTTTCAGAGAACTGTGAACACAAAACCACAATGAAGAGAGACCACAAAAAACGAATAACAGACCCTTAGTTTGCTTGAAACTATAAGTTTTTCATTGTTGTGTAATTGTTTGCTTGAAAATTAATGATTACCACTTATGCAATGTGTGTTTGAAAGAGGACAAATTACAAGAACTTGGTTTCAGAGAACTGTGACAGTAAATGGAAGTATAGTTCCAGCGATACTTGATTTCAGAGAACTGTGGCAAATTACAAGAACTTGGTTGCAGGGAAACTATAATTCCGTAATATGCAAAACTAATGTAAGAAAATTTTATTCCTGGTGTTCCAGTTTAGTTCCACATTATTTGTTGCACTAATTTGTAGATACGGCACTTGGCTCAAGAGGTTAGGGATTTGACGTTATCTAGACCAGTGACAATGTATGGTTATCTGCTCAATTGATGCAAGTCTAGCTCTGATATAGTAGTTTATGTATTACTAATATTCCCTTTGTTGATTGAAAAATTGCATAATTCACTTTTTGGACTACATCGTGTTGTACTCGTAAATGGATGGAAGTTCAGTATGCTAAAAAATTCATTCACAAAGCTAAGTCAATTCTTTAGGTTTACTTGATGGGGTTACATCTGACTTGCCAACCAATCATGTAGGCCTTAGAATTTGGCTCAGAATTTTCATCAGAGTACTGGATATCAACTTGAGAAAGCTGAAAATTTCACAACTTAGACTAATTACTACAGTTTGATGCATATTATACAGTTTTCTACAGTTTGATGCATATTATGAAATGTTTTCTACAGTTTTTGCTATGTATCGATTAATATTTTGCCAAGTGTTAAAATTTCAATGCACCAAAGTTTGTCTAGTTATGCTGAAAATTTCACAACTTTGGACTAATTACTACAGTTTGATGCATATTATAGAAATGTTTTTTTATAGTTATATACAGTTTATGCATATATTTCCATGATAAATGTTCATTTAAGTTATTTTTTATTAGTTTGTAATTGAAAATCTGAAGAAAAAGCAAGGGAAAAAGTTTGTACTTTAAATCGAGAGGGGAAGAGAATCGTCAACACAAAACACACATAAGCACCTAGTATTGATATTCCTTCTTATATACAAAACTTGAACCCACTACCAAGGTTCAACGAGTTGAATTCGATGATTGATATTACGTTGAACGAGATATCGAATTACGTATTTCTATATGGAAGCAGCCAATTAATCAGCGTGAGAAAATCAGACATG